>BGPR01004516.1:58573-109280 GCA_013235015.1 Araneus ventricosus | reverse complement strand
TTAATGCTTATTAAAGCAGATGAGTTTAATGCTTATTAAAGGAGATGAGAGATGACGGGCAACGTGAAAGCGAAACCATAACCAAATAACAGCGAACGAGGAACAAGCGAAGAAAAATAAATCATGAGAGCGAAGGCCATCCTCAGATAGGAGAAGAAGAAAAAGAAGCATCGTACAGTTGGCCTTGCGCCAAGGACTGAAGCCTATGCAGGTCAAGCCACCCCATACACAATGGAAGAAATATTGGCCTCGTCTTCCGAAGTGTTGCTTAGCTTTTGCTCAGAGAGCGAATTTTGATGCTTGAGAGGGCTGTTTCTAAGCCAGCTCCCACTTGTTGTCTCTTGCTTATTGATGCCTTTTCTGTCATCTTTCTTCGTTTTCGGTTTTCTTTTCTTCCATTTTCGTTGCTGGTCAATAAGAAGAAATAGCCTAATAGAATTTTTTTTAAAAAAACTGGAAAACAAACTTTTAAAATAATTTCAGATTGCGTTGCAGTTCTTCAGCCCAGATGGGGGGAGCCGCCCCTGGTCTGGATTTAAAGGGTTTGATCCAGTGGTGAAGTCGCGAAAAGCGGGGTCGGAATGCTCTAACCTCGGTGACGAAAATCGCACTGTTTAAGGATGTTTTTACATTCTTTCTTGCTTATTTATCGTAATAAGAAGCAGTGCCGGATCAGCGTTCCGGTTTCACTGCGCCCCTGGTTTTACCCGTCACGAACTATCCGTATTATCTCATAGATTTTAAGCGCATATCACTCGGAGAGCTATCGTGCTCTTTCATCGTGAGTACGAGCACAATGCCACTCAGCAAAAAAGTTTGGAGAAGAAAATCCGGAGAGAAAAAGTAACCCTTTCTCCCTTTAACTTAGACGTGCTATGGCTGACGAGCGAGCAGCTCTGGCTTTTGTTTTGTTTGTAAATCGTGGGCTGTATGCAACCGGCTTGAAAATGAACACGATGGGGACGGAAAATCGTGAGCAGCGGAAATTCAAACTAATCGGGTGTGACTGTGATGTAGTTCGCAAAGAAAGAGCAACGAGGACCGAAACCCTGTCTGACCGGTTGTCTCAATGCGTCACGTGCTACAAACTTTTTTGCTGATTGGCATTGTGTTCGTGCTCACGAGAATAGAGCACAGTAGCTGTCTGTGTGATATGTGCATTAAAGTTTTTGATTCATCACTCATTTTCTTCGGAAAAATAGATTACGCACATCAATACGTTTTCCGCAAAGTCCGTAGGAAATATTTTCATTTTAATGATAATAAAAGATCATGTGAGATAATCTTAAAAGAGGAATGAGTCAAGAATTTACTTTCCAATGAAGGTGCGATTTTTAAAATAAGAAAGATTTCTAAAGACAGTGATTCCTTAAAGACTGCCCAATAATTGGCGCATCTAAATATTTATTTACTTATTCTTTTCTAAATTGTTTTTCAGAATTCAAAGTTTCATTTTTTAGGGTGGGCTTTCTTAGGGACTTTTTTAAATTTTGTTTTTCGTTTCTTCATATGATGTCACACGAATTCCTGTTTCGGAGCTTATATTAACACATTTTTTTTCGAATAGTTCCTTTAATTTGGGAATTTATTTAAAAAATATTTTCATCTTAATAAACAAACAGATAATTACGAAAGTTATCTCTCGTTAATAAATGTACGATCTTTAAAATGAGAAATATTTTTAAAAACATGATTCTATATATAAAAGTCTACCCCAGTGATTGAAACACCTAAATATTTATTTATTTTCTAAATCGTATTGCAGAATTCATGGGTTTTTTTTTATTTTGAGGGCGATTTGTGTCATGATATGATTCATTTTTTTTGTTTTTCTTTCCTTCATATGATGTCACACGAATTCCTGTTTGGGAAATTATAATAAAGCAATTATTTTTTCAAACGATTCATTTAATGTAAGGATACATAACGAAATTTTCTCAACTTAGTAAACCAGCAAATAGAGAATGGTTTAAAAATTTACACTTTAATAGAATTGTTATATTTAAAATTAGGAAGATTTTTACAACTAGTGACCCGTATACAAAGGACTATTCCAGTGATTGACCCAACTAAATTATTATTTATTTATTCTTTTCTATATCGTATAAAAAATTCATGTATTTTTTCCTTTTGTCCACAGCTGGTGTCGCGATATCATTTCTGTTAAATTTGATTTTATTTTGTTTTTCTTCCAGCGATGTGATGAATTCCTGTTTCAGAACTGATAGTAACACAATTTTATTTATATGTGATTCATTTAATCTAATAATTTGATGGTTTAAAAGTAGATGAATCATTTTCTGTTAGAGAGGAGATAGAAACGAAGGCAGTTTGGAAGGTGATGCTCTTTCACTTGTTTTAGAAAGACTAGACTGTCACCTGACTCTTGTGTTTTGTTAAGATGTGCTCCCCTTGTAACAGAAATAAAGAAAAAATAATTATATCTTTCATAAACTATTTAATAAAACAAATACATTGCTTTATTTTAATAATAAAAATAGCCTCGACTGAGTACTCGGCTGAGCCTCGACCACTATATCATACCAATTTTTCCTCATCACCGTGGGGAGACAGACCGAGAGTGGGATTAAAATAATAAAATAAAATTAGGTGTTTGGAGCTAGGTTGTAAAAAAACATGTTCAGCCAAATTGAACAAAATTTGATCCGCTAGTGGGATTTCAATTTATGTGAAAAAAGTTTCCATAAATTTTGCCACCGATTTTAATACGGCGCTGAGCAAGTTGTTGGCCAACTCACTTAGCCAAAAGAATTCAGAAAATCACAATTTCCTTCAGAATTTTTTTTATAATCATTGCTACATGTGGGTCAATGAGTTTACAGTGCTTACACTCAGGCTTGTGAATTTTGGTTGCACGTAATCTACTGCATTTGTGCAAAATGGAGTACCTCCATGTAATTGATTCTGTGTTCAGGAAGTTCTACAGCAATATGTCACACACGAATGGATGGTTACAGTCAGTTAAGAAATTCTAAGACCTTTTTAATTTTCGAAATTATGAAATAAATAAAGGTTCTAATTATATTTTAAACACATCAAATATATATTATAACATATTTATTATAATTAGGTTTCAATAGTTTTAAATAGTCCAATGTTAACAAAAATATTAAAAATAGATAAAAGATACACTTTTAACAAGTTACACGACCACTTGGTTAAAATCAAAAATGTTCGAAAAAACTAAATGATATTTATCCGCCATTTTTCCTGATGGCGTCAAGCACTCTGAAATGACCAGGATCAATTTCTGAAATATTTTACCATTCTTTTACAATGGCTACTTTCATTTCATTGGTAGATGAAAACTGTTTATTATTATCATAAAATTTGCGACACAATGTACCCCAAAGCGTTTCCATGGGGTTCAGTTCTGGATTTTGACTTTGGGCCATGAAAAACATTAAAAGGGGAGTTGGAACCCTAAGTCCGTTAAGTCTAACCCTGTTATTTCGATGTACCTTTTCTCAAAATCTGCTACAGATTCAAGTCTGAAATTTTTTATACAAGTAAAGTATATCTTTCTTATTATACCGAAATAATTTTTTTTAAAAATTCAAAAATGTAATTTTTACAAATTTTTTTTTGTCAAAACAAAAAAATGTAAAATTGACCATTTCGTCGAACCTTTTCTCAAAATCTGTTATAGAAACATATTTGAAATTTTTATACAGGTAAAGTACACCTTTCTCATTATACTGAAATAAGCGTTTTTTAAAAACTTCAAAACTTTATATTTTACAATTTTTTTTTGTCAAAATAGGGTAAAACTTCACTATGTCTAATTAAATATTTTTTAAATTTATAAAAAATTAAAAATTAACCAAAAGCTCATTTCAGTATAATTATAAAGGTGTACTTTACTTTTATAAAAAATTTCAAATATGCACCTATAACAGATTTTGAGAAAAGGTACATCGATGTAACAGGGTTAGGGTTCCAACTCCCCCTAAATTTTTCTTTTTTAAAACCATTCCCTGGTTGATTTAGATGTATATGGCAAGAAGCATTGCCCTGCTGAAATATACATTTAGCACCTCCTAATAGAGTCCTAAGCGGTATCAGATGATGATGATAGACTGATATTGCAATAAGTTCTGAATGATGTTTCAACAATATTGATATATTTTCATTTTAGTAAATTTTGTATTAGCATTTGCGTTAAGACTCTTCCAAACTATGAAATTTGAAGTTTTTATGCTGAAACGTTTTAAAATTTCACGAATCGAAAGGCCTTTTATTAGTTCATACTCGAAAAGTTTGTCATTTGTCCCATTCTGTCAAAAGCCTTTTTCTTCCAAATCGTTTTATTTTCTTAGAATAATAATTTCTAATTATAACGTTATTGAATGGTTTTTTTTAGAACACTACATTAACATAGCTATTTATCTTCCAGAATTACCAGTACCCTTATAAAATAAGACTTATCTCACTTCACACTCATATAACTATTTATCCAGCCGCATCTTCAAATAAATTATAGATAACAGATCAAAACCTGTGTCTTTGCTTCTCAGGTAATGCTTTAACGAAATACTAACGCATGCGCATTATAATGATCCCGAATGTGATGCATAATATGCTAATTTTCTGACAATCTGAAGTAACAAAACATCTGATTGTGTGTCACTTTCAAGAAAGTTGGTTTATGTATCTCGCGCACCAAAAAATTTGAAATTTAAACTTAAAATTATTTTAAAACAAAATGGTGAAAAAAATATCAACATTGTTTGAAAAACTATAGAGCTTTGACTTGTGAGTTAGTCAACCAGCTGCGAAAATATTTTATCTACAGGCGAATTTGAATACGCTAAAAAATGCTAAGAATAATGTTCAGAAATTCAAACAATATTTAATTTGTATGCATTAATATAAATGAACCCTTGTGAAATTTTACGAGATAAAATCCTTAGAGCGTACGTTAATTCCTTTCAAATGATTTCTTTTATATGATTATACGATGAACAGTACCAGAATAAAGTTCGGTGTTATTTTTATTTATATTATGCCTTATGAAGAGTTGTGTGCTGATTTTCAATGTGGCAATGTACCAAAAGCTAATAAATTTTATATTAAAAAACGTTAATTTTATTAATTAGTTTAAGCATTTTTCTTTCTATTGACAGACAGTTTTAATACATGTGCTAAATATGCTTGTTGTAATCTGGAAGCATCAGCAGGATCTTCAAACTACAGCAAGGCTTTCGAATTAAAGTCCTTAGCTGTGCGAACACACACGCATACTGAACTAAAATGTGAAAATTGTTATAAAATAAATTATAAACGCAATGAACTTTTAAACCACAAAACTTCGCAGGGGTTTTAAATGCGTGATATTCAGTTATAATCGCGACTTAGTTTACGCCAAGCAGGCAAAACCAGGGACGCATCAGCTAACTATTCAAGTTCAGCCCACAGAGAAAGAGAATCAGAGGTCTCACTCCCATAGGCCCTAATGGCAATTTTTTAACATTGCTCTTCACATAGATAGTACGCCACCAATGTTTTACAACGGAACTAATCAGACTACGTTACCGTGACGTCATTGTGACGCGAGAGGAAACGAAGCCGTTTCCTATCGTCATGACAACGACGTAAACAATAATTAGGTATTTATCGGATTTTCAACTCGTTTTTTCGAAGATTATTAAATTTATGAATAGCTAATTTTTTATATACTGTTAATTTGAAAATGTTATTGTTCCAATAATAATGCTATTTATTATTGTTTAAATAAATATTTTAAATCTCTCACTGAATTGGCTTTTTCTTTAATACAGAAATTAAAAGTAAATTTAGAATGTCATTCAAAACACTAAAAAATTGATTTGCCTGTTTCCGAGGGTACCAATAATTTATAACGTGTGGATGTATAATTTAAGAAGATTAAAGTTTTTTTCATATTATTAATTTCATTTATCTTTTTTTGAAGAAAAGTTCTTTAGATAATTTTTTTAAACCAATAGGAAATTCATTTTTATTTGAATTAGATAATATTATACTATCTCTTTCAGAAAATCTTAAAACTTCAGTAATAAATTAATTTTTCATAAATTCACATTCAATATTATTCTAGACACAAAAATTGATAAAATGTAATTTCCATAAAAGAAATTCACTTGTGATTTTCTTACACTCTGCAGTAAATTAAATTTGTTTTAGTTAATATACTATTTCTTTCAAAATATTTTGAAAATTCAACAATAAATTAATTTTTAATAAATACATATTCATTCTTGTTCAAGATTTAAAAAGTAATAGAATGTAATTTCCATAAAGAAAATTCATTTGTGAATTTTTTTAACCTAGAAATTTTGTTAATGTGTTATCACTATACTACTTCTTTCGGAATATGTTTAAACTTCCACAATAAATTAATTTTTAATGAATTCACATTTATTATTATTCAAGATACTAAAATTGATAGAATATAGGTAATTAATTCACTTCCAATTTCCTTATACTCTGCAAGAAATTATATTTGTTGCTTTAGTTACTATTATACTTCTCTTTCAGAATATTTTAAAACTTCAACAGTTTTTAATAAATACACATCAATTCTTCAAGATAAAAAATATTGGTAGAATGAAATTTCCACAGAAAAAATTCATTTGTGAAGATAATTTTTCAGAATTTTTCCAACCCCCTTCCACAAAAAATTAAATACCTTTATATGGTTATGAAACAAGATGCTAATAATAAATACAGAATATTTAAAACAATGTCACATTTTATTGAACAAGAATAATAAGTTACAAAACATAACATTTCTAGCAAATACTACCTCGAAACCAGAGTTAATTGTTATATATAGTATTAAAATATTCGATATGGGAAAGTGTTATAAAAAAAACCAATAGCTGGACATTAATTGAATGAACTTAGCACCTAATGTGGCCCTATCAGGAGTTAAAACTCCCGATGTACTTCATCATTTCACCTAGCATTGGTGTGTTCTATTATGAATTTTGATTAAACAACATACAAATTTTTTTCAAAAACATTTGCAAGCTGAAATATAATAAAATCATGGAAAAAAAAATGGGGAACATATTGTAACTTATTTTTAGAACTTGTGTTGGATTTGAAATCATGGTTCGTAATTCGAACTAAAGAGGAAATAAATAAAACATTGTGCTTCCTCTTTGTGTTCCGGGTGATCATTAATAAACCTCTATATTTACTTTGCTTAAGACAACGTTGAATTTTTTTGGTGATACTACTTTTTTTGCGAACATAAATTAAAATTAGACAAAAAACATTCATGCTAATTGACAAAATATTGAAACAAATTATTTGTTGGCTACTTTAAGTCAGATTATTTACTGATATCATATTCTTTAAAATCCAAAAAACTGAATGATTTTCTAAAATTTTAGCCTCATCTACCATTAACTTTTGACATTCAATACATTCATAATGCAACAAATATTTTTTTAGCAAAATATCCTGAAATATAAGATAATACATTTTCTTCAACACTATCTAAGATATTTAAATATAAGCTGTCCACATCATGTTCTACACTTTCCACTTTACAGTCTTCAGAGCTTATAATGTCTAATAATTCTTTTTTATTGAAAGAATTGAAATCAGTGAGGCTATATGTTTCATTCTCCTGACAATTTTTATCACTCAATGGTTTTAAGAAGTTAGTGATAATAACCTTCTAAATTGTATGGCAAAATTCATATGCATCAGGATTTTCCCATATTGGAATTTAAAGGAGTATTAATCTCATTATCTGTATGACATTTTTAAAATACATAATGCAAATTTAAATACTTAGAAATACTTTATTCAACGAAAACAATTTTCAATATATTTAATAATAAAATATATCAACAATAATTTTTTAATTATCTTAGACCACTACTACTTTTCTTCATATATTAAAGCCATTGAAATTTCATTATGTATAGTTAATGCAATCAATAAAACACATAATTTACACACCTGAAATAAAAAAATGGTTAAATTGATTTAAATTTATGTATCTACAAGACTCGGACCACCTTTATATGATTGAATGAAGCAATTGACAAAAAAATTTGGTATGAAAATTTAAAGCAGTATTAATCTTGTATCTGTACGACTTCTTCTTTTTAATATATACAATGCTAATTTAAATACTTAGAAATACTTTATTCAAGAAAAACAATTTTCAAAGTATTTAATAATAAAATATATCAACAATCATTTTTTTAATTATCTGAGACCACAGATCTTATAACACAAAATAATTCTTTTTTTTCTCAAAGGAACTGAAGTTGGATAAGGTATATGCATCATGAATTTGGCATTTTTAAAAAAATTGTAGCCATTTAAAAAAAATAAAACAAGAGAATTTTTTTAAATAAAATTTTGTTAGCATAAAGAGTGTAACGATAACTTAGAAACTGACTCATTGTAAGATACACAGAAAAGTTCCAAAGTTTATTTCGTCAAATTAACGAGAAAATTGTTGCAGTATCAAAGCATGTATTCAAACCAAGATCAACAGGATCATATGAGGCAAGTTCATCTGATCATAATAGTTCTTCTCATTTTCAGATAAATTTCTACAAAATTTTGGTGCATTTCATATGGCCAGCCATCCTGAAGAAAAAACAGCTTCAACATCGACAGACTGCTGAATAAAGAAACAAATTTCTAGTAGATTCCATTTATATAACACAAACCAACTTATTTTTATTAAAATCTCCACTTCATTGTAATGCATGAATAAAATATTCACCTCAACCATTAACAATTAATTTTCTTATATGAAGCTGCGTTAAATAAAACAGATCAAAATATTTTGATAACTTTACTAAGCTAGTATTAGCTAATATGCTTATTAAACAAATTTCCTACATTTTATTTACACAAATAAAAATGAAAATTTTAATTTGCCTCTGGAAAACGTATGTTAAAAATAAATACTAATAAAAATAAGAAACTTCTTAAAAGGGAATTGAAATTTGCGTAAGGATACTATTCTAAGATACTGAATTATTTCTAAGATACTAGTAGCAGTATATGTAATAATAATAAAAAAGTGTAAGCATTAAACAGACTAGAGATATTTAATTAGTTGATTTATTCTATTTCGCAGTAGGCATTTCTAAGAAAGCTTGCTTCGGATATAACTAACTACACATAGTAAATACTATTACTTCACATAAATAATATTACTTCAACGTAGAGCACAAATAACAGCAACAATTTTCATACTATAAAAATACAACCAACACTTTCCCCTCAAAATCAAAATAAGCTAAAAATGCTACAAAATTTTTTCCTTTAATATCCAGAATATAATTATAAATGTATTATGATTTTCAGCTGTATTTCAATATTAAATTACTGATAAAAGAATTTGAACTTGTAAATTACTTTTACAGTTCACAATACATCATGGCAATAATTATAAAAAAGTTTTTCTGGGAGTAATAAGCAAAGGTTCTATTAATTTAAAATTATTTTAATTACCAAGTCATACTATGTACCAATAAATCTATCAAAATACAGCACTATAAAAAATTAAAGAATTCATGTACATTTTTGTCAGATTATTCCATATAATAGGCATTTTAATATGCTTCAGCAACTGCATAAAAATAAAACAAAGTTTTATTATTTTATATTCAAAAAGTAAAAATAAGTATTTTAAATAGTGGAAGTTTTTCAGTTATTTAAATAACATCTCATAAAAATTTTGTAACGTATTTTAAACTTCCCGTTCTCATCTCCAGGAATCTCGAATTAAACCGGCAACCCAACATGGCGGTTTCGTTCGATATACTGTATGGCGTCGTGTTATGGTTTGTAGTTCTCTCACAGTTGTTGTAACGCGTAGGTGGCGCTGCGATAGTTAACCAAACTCTCGAGTGAGACATCTGGTACCCTCTCTCTGGTTCAGCCGTAGCAGAATTGCGATTCCTTAGGGCGCTATTAGCCGAGAGCAACTTGTGGCGCCACTGGCTGCTTACGCCAGTCGCCTACCATTATATCCAATGGATCCTATTAGCCGACGGCGATCGGTGGCGCAACAGAACAACATGTTGCCGCCTGTTGCCCTAACCGGCAACAACATCGGCAACATTTGGTGGCGCAGATGTTTGACGGGGCATTGTAGTAAATGAAGCCTATTAGCCGAGGGCAACCGGTGGCGCTACTGATCATCCAATGTAGCTGCGCGCGCATATGATACGTCATTTAGAAATCTGCTCTCTGCTCTATAGTAATTCATTTAGCTGTCTATTGCATTTGCTTTTTTTGCGATATTTTTTTTTTTTTAAATGTCCTAGGAATCGAGAATGCAACAAGAGCAACAGATGAAAGACTTAATGATATTGTTTGAAAACAAACTGAAGATTTCATTCTTGACGTGGATTCCTGATATATAAATGTGTGTGATTATTAATTTTGACAAAATTATTAAAATGTAAGAAATAAATTGTACACAAATGCAATTTGTGTCGCTGAAAAGTTAATTTTTTAACTTTAAATTAATTTTATTTATATTAAGATAATAATATACCGTTTCATGTTGAATCAATATTCATATACTTACTTAGTTGTTTGTTTTCATACATACTTTATTTGCTACTAGTTGCAAAAAACTATTATTTTGAAAGCAAAATAGTTCACCGTTCACAAAACTACGAGTAAACAAAGTAATAATAATTATAAAGAGAAAAAAATAATTTTAAATTTCACAATATTTATAAAGAAGTAATTAGCTTTAACTAATAAATAGTATCGACCACTTTGACAAAATAAAACAATTGTACACTAAAACTTTAAAATGAATGATACAATTCATTTCAAACGCGCTCATAGCTTTTTTGAAAAGACATGAAGAATTTCATTCGCAAGAGCTAATTAGAAAAAAAATAATTTATTTTTGACTTCGAATTAACTAAGATAAATTAGAATTACAGACAATATATTAACATTATGACAATAGGGGAATAAAGAAACCAAAGAAAAAAATAATTGTGTCACCGACGACTTCACACTTGAACTATCAAAGTTCCACAGTTTCAATTTGATAAATTTTTATATTTTACTGTTTTCCAAATACTTAACGGCAAAATATAAAATAATTCTTATTGTCAGGTGAGTAAAGTCTGTAAAGTTAGTGTTTTGGTTAACATAAGCCATGAGGGTTTTCATTCGTCATGACGATACAAAATTTTTATGACCTCATCCCCCCCCCCCGACCCGAATTCTGGGTTCGCCACTGGACAGCAATATTCAAAGTTTTCAATAATAAAAAAAAAAAAAAGAATTTTACTTTTGAACATCCACTAAGAGAGCTTCATCAACATAGTGAAATGAATCCCGAACCTGAGATCTATGAGTTTAGAAGGCATTTCGAGACTTAAAAACTAACCTTAATATTTTGCCGATTAAATTTATTTTAGATACATCTGAGTTATATATTTTGTTAGCTTACAAACAAGTATCGGAACTGTTTTATAAATAATGATTAACTAAAATGCTAATTTGTCATGGAATGTATTAGTATGCGAAGAAAACTGAAAAATTTACTATCATAGATCGTCAAACAATGTATAATATAACCACCTAGTCAGTCGAGAAACAAACATGGGATGTTTTCGCATTTTTCTAACCTTTAGCTTTTTCTTTTTTAATTAGAAGAGCAAGGAGAAGAAGTTCTTCCTTAGACGCCATTCTCTCAAATGACGATTTCCCTCAATTATTTGAAATCTGCGCCACCAGTTGCCGGGTTTTAAAATACTTCGGCAACTGGCGGCGCAGCCAATTTTACAGACAGCTGCGCCACAAGTTGCTCTCGGCTAATAGCGCCCTTAATAACATGCATGTTCGCAACAACGAACACGCGTTACGTAAACCACTACATGACAATTAAAACACAATGAGTACAAAAATTATTTTTTTATATAAAAATGAAGTTTAATTTAATAGTGGTAAAATTAAAAGTTTGACCGGACAAATAAGATTTCAATACCGTTTATATGGAAATTCCAAATTTGCATTGGACAATTTGAAATAATGAGTTTTAAAAGACAGTTTTGAAATTAAATTTTTTAAGCACAAAGCACAAAATCCTTTATTAGTCAAATACATTAATTGGAAAAATAAAATAAAAAAAAAGAATTTAAAAGGAAACATTATGTAATTTATAAAAGAGAACGGCATTATAGATAAAAGTTTAAGAATAGATAAAGGGTTAATATTTGCTTTCATTCTTAAAAAACTTAAAATTCATTTTATATAGACGTAAGAACAGCGTTATAATTCGTTGAGTAATTTTTGATAAATAAAGTTTGTCCATTTATTAGGTCAAATAATAAATAACCATGAATATTTTAAAATTCAAATGTCAGTTATTAGGAACTCTTTTCTTTTTTGAAAGTAATATATTTTTAAAAAGGTAATAACCTAAAAAGGAATTATATTCGAAATCTTTTTCATTTATTTATAATTCAATATTTTTGCATTTCATAAATTGCTCTTACAAAATCTCCTTCGCCAAGAAATTTACACATATTGACTCTCAGGTAAAGTGGAATTCATTATTTTTTTATTTCATTGGATCCAATTCTGCTTTCACTAGATAAGGTAAAAAAATTAGTGGTTTGATGTTGACAAAAGTTTCAATAATGTTATATATTAAGGGTATGCACACATAAGGCGATTTCGGCGAACTCTGCTGACAGTTGAAAACAAGTCGTTAGTGTTCACACGGGGGAGAGGGCGCCTAACTAATCGGTGCTGCATATTCGCCTTTCGCGGCCATATTCGGAGTTAACCAATTCGTCAATGAGTGATGGATGTGGATTACAATGGACGCTTTATTTGAAAAGCCCCCATCGGATGAAAAATCCGTATTGAATAAAAATTTCACAGCTTATAAATATATGTAACTCTTTCATAAAATTCTCAATTGAATTCAGAATAACATTAGTATGTAATTTATGTTTCCCGCTGTTTAATATGATATTTTCACCAATTATAAAATATCCTAAGAATATTCTGATTACCCTAATACATAGTAGGTATGTAATTGTATTTAAAATAAATTGGTTTGGTTTGTTGAGGGTTTATTGCGCAAGGGCCAGTATTTGGCCATCGCCAAACAAGGTATTAAAACAATTTGATTTTAATAGCATGAATATACACTGTAAGTATAGGTATGTAGGAATGAATATACACTGTAAGTACGTAAAATAAGGTAGAAGTAAACCTTTATTTTCACATTTTGGGGAAGAACAAAAGTAGTTTATAGTTGGATGGAAGATTCATCGACAGCATTTAAGTAAGATTGTACCACCAATATCTTTAAGCACAATTAAAGCAAAAATATTTTTTGATTCTAAAATTCACACCAGCATTTAAAGCGTGAACCCAAGTATGACATTTCATGCACTGTATCACTTCCTCTTCTCCCTTTATTTCCTTACAAATAATAAGTATCCTAAGTTGCTACTTTTTGATCCCGCATTTGATGGCTATAGTGTGCTTTTTGAATTGATCCAATTTCAATTTATGAGGAATTACTAGAGATTATAAACTACTTTTTGAGTTATTCCTGCACTTTAAGACAATATTCTTTTTGATTTAAATTGACGAATCTAGGCTTATTGTGTGTGGTCCAATTAAAGCAACCTTTGGACGAGAACAAAAAAAAATTCCACTATCCTTAATTTTAAATTATTTTCTATAAAATGTAGGCCTGTTTCTGAAAGCGAAGCCGCCATCGCGCCATTTATTTTCAGCCGACACCCTCTCCCTTTAATACCTTCATTTGCTTTTTAAAGTTAGTGCATTTAACATTGAAAATTTTCGCAACTTCCTTAAAGTCAAAAATTAATAATAAAATAAATAAAGAATATTTTTTTTGAAACTTCACTTATGCATTTAACGCATCAGTGACCATTTTAATTAATATATCAGTAAAATTTCGAATATAAAGCGAGTGCCGATTATAAGGCTTCCTTGAAAAGGCCTCATATTCTCGCAGATACAAGTTTTAGTGAAATCCTTTCTTAAAAACACGCCTGTTAAAGATATTTATAAGAAAATAAAATATGAATATGCATATATTCATACGAGTTTAATTAAGCATTGATTATTAAATTGCATGTATTATAATTATCCTTCTAAATAAGATATTACATAAAAATTCAATGTAACAATATTTTCTGAAAAGATCGCGGAAAAAAAAGCTTTATTTTGCATTTGCATCGTGTACAAAATACAAACAGAGATTCATTTAACCTATTTGTAGAGATTAATAATATCACCAAAAATGAAATGAAATAAAATGTATCGATAAAAACACAAAAAGCTTTAAATCATCTTCTTACTAAAATCTTTTTCATTTGTCTTCAGAAACCAGATTTGGTGTTTGGAGTTGTCATCCGCGTAGGCCGAAACCACTTTCATAGAATAACATGTGTGAACACTTTACACTACGACACACCCCTGACTCCAGAGATAAAATCTCTGGTTTGCAGTTTGGATAGCTCTGAATAGAAAGTTTATTAAACAAACAAACAGAAAAAAAGATTACAGACAGTGTTTAAACATGGACGAAATACATCTGAGAACTATAAAAGCAATGAAAAATGAGCTATTTACAGGTGAAAAGAAAAACTCGTGAAGCAGAAACAATTTTAAGACAGGCCTCAAAAGTTCACTGCTTTTAAAAACTTGTAGGAGGAATGATTATGTCCTTGGTATTGAACCTCTAGAGAGTCGGGATCCATCAGTTTGTGGTCTTGGTGAAGGAGAGAAATCTGGGGCGGAGTCGGATGAACTGGTTGCGTCCGGTTGCTGTTTTATAAGGTTTTCATTATCAGTGAGGAAAGATGTCAGTTTAGTTATTTTTATTCTTGATACTTTATTTAAAAGTAAGTTTTTCTACCAAAGTAGGGTATTTTCTGCACTTGGTTTGGTAAAATGAAAAGATGACAAGAAGTTGCGCAGTGGAGATGGTCTCCCTTTTTTCAGCAAGCTAAGATATCTGAATGATGAAGCCGGATTCTGTAGAGGTAGCTGGAAAGAAGACCATGGCCCGTAGAGAAAAAGATGGATTCTCTTGACCATGGAGCTTGGGTTAGCGAGACTTTAGGGAGTATGTTAAAGATAGTTCTCCCAGTGTCGCCTGAATCCCAGTCTTTTTTGCTATTTATTGAGAAAGATGTTCCTCAGCACTTTTTTAGATGACATTTTGGGGCCTAAAGATGGTGGTGAGTCCTTTCTTTAGTAACTTGTTTGGCAAGGTTCTCTGCTGCCTCGTTACCGAGGAAACCAACACGCGCCTTGATCGAGTTTAGCTGCATTGATATTTTCTGAAGGAGGGCTTGCTGTGCTTCTTGGACTAGTGGATTAGAACTTTTGAAGGAAGAAATTCCTCTGAGTGCCGACTCGCTGTCACTCCAGATTACTGTTGATATTCCCTTCAAATTAGCCCAATTTATAGCCTCTCTTATTGCTAAGGTCTCAGCTTGAAAAACGGTTTTATGTGGGCTTAGTTTTGCCGTCAACTGATAAATTTGGACGTCGTTTTGTACGACACAGAAAGCGCAACCTGTTTCACTCTCTAAATGAGAGTCGTCTGTGTAAATAGCCTCAGCTGGGGGAGCGGGCCAGAGACTATTGAGACCCTATCCTCTAAATCAAAATGAGCTGGATGAATGATAACAGGTGGATTTGCCTGTTGAAAATCCTGATATAAAAAGCTTGAGCCAGGAATTTTCAGATGACTTGGGGTTTGATGTATTGGTTCGTAAGAGAATTGTTGCAATTATTTTTAGTCTGAGTCCTCTCGACAAATTTTAAAAATATAAATAGTTGTGTGCTTGATACACCTTTGTTAAATTGTGTTAAGTGAATAAACGCTTATCTCTCTATTTCATATAATTTTTTTAAATGATTATTTTCTTTGGTATTAGTTTGTGTCTTTGAAATGTCTATTTTTGCAGATTCCAAATTAAAAAAATGGTTGTTTGAGTGAAAATAAGTTGAACTTATTTAAAATGCACGTTGGGCAGTATCTTATTATACCTTAGCATATCATATTTGAGCTTTAATTAAATGAAATTCAGGAAAGATAATTAAATTACTTTTTGCTGATTAGTAGCTTTTTTATGCGAATTGTACATCTGTGATGGCATTTGAAGAAAGGTAATGAAAATACAATTAATCTTCATTTAAAAGTAGTATTATATTGTTTACCACTATTTTATTTAAAGATTGTTTCTATATAAATATTTGAAAATTGATGAACAGCAGCATTTTTAAAATCTTCGTTTATTTATATGAAATGCTGCTCTTAAATTTAAGAGGGGCATGGTATAAAAGAATCGAACTTCTTAGCTGACTGCGGAAGCGAGCAGTCAAGGATTGATACGACGATCGCAACCGTATTCTGACGCACCGTCCGCGTAAGAAAAAAAGAGCCACCCAGCATTATTCTGCTAAAACTTGGATGTGTGGAAAAGTTCTGTAGAACACAACTTTCTTCAAAAAGTTTTATTTTGTCCTGCAAAAATTACGATATCGAATAGATATGGAAGTTTTGTATAATTTTCACTTTCGCCTGAATAAATTTTGATTACAAAGAGGTTAAAAATTTAATAATGCATAAATATTTACATAAGCCTTATTCCATAAGTGGAAGTAATCGAGTGTTTTAATGAAATGTTAGTATATATATTAAAATTAATAACTGATTGGGATTTATTCTGACCTATTGACTGACATTCCATCTATTGTATGGGTTTTCTTTGCAAGTCGATAAGGTATTGGTATTATTTAATTCTTCATATATTAATGATTTTAGTAAAATGCACCACAATGCACTTTGTACAATATATGAAAATAATTAAATATTTAGACATTTAATTTTTTTGAAAAAAATTATGCAATGATCATATATAATAAATGAAAACGTTTTCTAAATATGTGATGCAAGTTCATCGTTTTACAGCGAAAATAGAAATTTTAAAGTAACTTTAAAACTATTATTTCGAATAAGCTGAAATTCTGCATAGGCTTATAAATTAGCCTCCTACATCGGTTATAGTTAAAATGTTTAAATGTCACTATTCAAAAATTTCTAAACATCAAATTTGATAAAATATTTGATGAACTCAAAATTATTGAAAAATCAAAATTATAAGTGCAGAAAATGTAGAATACTTACATACTATTAAAACAAAAGAATTTTACGTCAATAACTATGTTATTTCTCAAGATATATCAATAAAATTCAAAATTTTTCTTTAACATTAGAAATTCCAAAATTCATTTGCTTATAATTTTGAAAAGAATACAGATAGAATGACTATATTTGGTACAAATTTAGAAGATAGTGAAATTATAAATTTGTAGACGTCTCCTAATGAAAATTTTAGGCATTGGATTTTTACTAGCCCTTTTATCTTGATTATTAACATCTTTTGTTTTAATATGTGATTAACTTCCGCAAAATAATGCTGGGTGGCTCCTCTTTTTTCCACCGTGGTTGTATAGTTCATCGGTAATAAGATCAAAATTTAATACGTTAATCGTGCAGAACTCTATTGAAGTTCACCTTAGTATCTTGTATATTAAGCGAAGCAAGCCTATCTTTGTTAAAAACCCAGTTTTTTATTCAACCAATGGAGGAGGCCTTTAGAAGCACTTATAATTCGTCTCCGTTTCTGTCTGAAAAACAAAGGCTTGGTGTCATAATACAGAGTGATTATAATTAAAGTTCAGCTTTCAAAAAGTTGTAAAAAAAAAGAACCACTGGTCGGAATGACACGAAATTTGGCCTGAGTGTACTCGAAGAATGGGGTTTAAAATATGGCAGGAGAAAAAATACTCAAAATTTTAGCAATAGAGTGTTCTTTACACGTCGGAATATGCAAAATGGAAACGATGGAATATTTTTTGGACATTTGGAAATTCATTTCCATATTCATGGATAAATCAACACTCAGAATTGCAGAATATGGGCGACGGAAAATCCGTCCGGACATCAACCAGTACCTCTTCATTCTGCAAACTAACTGTGTGGTTCAGATTTACGGCGTCGTTTATCGTAGGGCCATTCTTTTTCAAAGAGATAATCCTGAGGGTCTCAATTCCTCCACCGTCATTGGTGTACGCTATGATTCTCTTGTGCGCAACCATGTCATTTCAGCCCTTCAACGGCGTGTATGTGTGGGTAACACAATTTTCATGCAAGCTGGCGCTATTCCACCCATTACAAATTCTGCTTAGCGCCTTCGCAGAACGCATTTCGAAAATGATAGAATAATCAGCCATCATTTTCTTACAAACTTGCCGCCAAGGTCTCTTGATCTTAATCCTTGTGATTTCTGGCTGAGCACAGCATGTTATCTGAAACATATTGTGCTCAGTGGCTCGATTCCAAACTTAGCTGAACTCAAGACATGCGCTTCTCAACACATTCACAACATCAGCACAAATACTCTCCGATTTGATATGGAACATGCTATTTCTATGTTTGAATTTGTGGGAAAAAACGGTGGACAGCATATTGAACATTTCTTGAGCATGTCGTGGTATATTGGCTTTTGATTAAAGTGCCACCTGCCGAATGAATTGGTAGTTATTGATTTATGTAATGATTTATTTCAGTTAAAAACCGTTACAATATGCACATTGAACAGAACAGTTGGTTTAAACTGCAATCCGCGCAATGGCCGTCGCAGTAGGTTGTCAGTGTCACTGGTACCCAAACCCTTGTACGTTTTATGACGTGTGAAGTGCCGTCTTTTGCTAAAATTTCGAATTATTTTTTTTTCTTCTGCCATACTCCCCCCCCCCCTTCTTTGAGTTTACTCATATGAAATACCAGGTCGTTCTGACCAGCGGTTCCTTTTTTTACAGCTTTTTGAATGTTGAACTTTAATTATAATCACCCGTACGAGTAAAGGGGCAATTATACTTAAATTACCGAAGAAAGGGATAATTATCACAATAAAAGTGCTAATTGTAAGAATCGTTTGTGCATTAAACAATAATTCATAGAAATAAAGCTTTAAAATTAAGAGAATTAAGCTACATAAAGATATTTGGCAATGTTCGCATTTAGATTATTCTCCACATCACTCAGAAAGGAGGGAGAAGTCTTTGCGGGGAGTTTGGGTGGAAGGTCTACGAGATGTGCGGGGGGTGGAGCATAATAATTATATTTGTTATGCTTCGGAAAGTATGCGTCCCGTTTCCTAAATGCATACCCGAGAGCATTGTCTATCTCTTATGGAGAGTTAGATTTCGTATTTCCTGCATGCAAAATAGGAAAAAATTCTCAAAAAATTCCATTAAAAGCCTTGATGTTTCCATTAAATGTTTACTGCAACTAGAGGAGGTAATAGAAGAAATTAAAGAAATTCTAGATTTCCTCTGACTACGACGTCGAGTGCGATGATTAATGGTTTTGGCTCGCTTAAAAGCGACATGATTGTCTGACGTGGGTTATTCTAAAAATGCTACCAAGTTTCTTTTCTGTCTTGCGACTGTCACGGCAAGCTTCATTCCACCACGATCTGCGAAATTCTCATAGACGCCAGGAACACTTAGAACTTGTAGAGTTTTATTATAAATGCAATGACATTTTGCGCTGCTTCCGTAATGTTCGCAGCACTAAGTGATGTCTGCCAATAGCATGAAATTACTCCAGTCTGCCTTAGCTACTGTTGCGTGTATTGAACCGAACCATCTCTATTATCATGGGAGATTATTAAGGGAAAGTGATCACTGCTGTAGAGATAATCTTCGACAGTGAAATTCAGCAACCAGGACTGCAATTCGCATAAGGCCAGCCTAGGCGAGGGCCTACGGTGCAGCAGTCGGGGGATGCATATTCAGAAGAAACTACAGCAATATATTCACAATTTTTTTGCACCATTTTGTAAAGGTCACATAAAATGTTGTATTTTTAACTTATATCCATACACATAAAATAAATTCAGCGGGGTTAACTTTCAGTCTACGGTGCCCACTTACTTCATTCCTCTTAGGATCGGCAACTCTCTGCCGCCAAGAATGGAGAGGAGAGGATATTTGTTTTGGTTGCGCAATGATGATTTTAACGAGTGAGATGTGCGCATGCGAGGAAATTGATCCGTTCATCGGTGTTTTGCGCATGGCGCGATATTACGATTCGTTTTGATTGGTTTGTTCCGTTTGATTTGATTGGTCGATTCAATCGAATTTGTTTTGTCAGTTTGATTTTCGTCTGATTTTATCATTTCGTTACCTGCGCTTCGTACAGCTGTTGTTGATTATGGCATTGGTTCCCTTTCGAAGTCTGTGGATCAGGGATTGATAGACGCGGATACCAATGTCCTAAATGTAAACAGCAATTCGGCAATTAAAATAGGTATGTGAAGTTTTAACTACACTTTTCTCGTTTTTGAACACGTTCAGTCACTTTTAGGTTCAGAATTGTGTATGTTATTCTGTGTTTCCGCTTCTCGATAAATAAGCGAGGCTACTAATGTCCCGCTTTGCAGAAAGCGAAGCCGCTGATGTTTTTTAAGTTAGAAAAAATTGCCCGGTACGCGTTTGAAATGCCGAAGGCATTGCGTGCTCAGTCGCTTCCTTTTGAAATGAAGCATGCGCAGTACAGCAATGAAAAGCGCACTGCGCATCCCAAACAGTGTTTGGAGCCAGCAAATCAAATTGCGCCAAGAAAAATTGGCGAGAAGCAAGTGGGCATCGTAGATTGAAAGTTCACCTTCAGCGGTACATATACAATAGCGCATTTCTACAAATTGCAATGTCTTGCTCACATTGCACTCATTTGCTATTTCTCTGTCGCATACCATCAAACACAAGTCAGAGTCAAATGTGTAACCCGTGTGCCAATTACCATCGTACGCTATTAATAGAGACCAAATTTAAATTCATGTCTTGTTTTATTTTCACATTGTTTTCCAAAATTGTTTATTTGAAATTAAGAAAATACGTTTTATCCTATTACTACAAAGAAGATTCAGAATGAAGACTAGTACGACATTAATTAAATTCTGATATTTTGGTAATTTGCAAATTGTGTTTGTTCATGAATGCTACTTATAGATGGCGCTGCGTATACCTTTTAAGGATATGCAATGCAGTCCGAGAGTACGTTCAGTTGCTGTACCCTACTTAGACTCAACGTTTTGTTTTTGTGCAATTAGGCACAACTCGCTCTTTGTCAGCGGAAAATTACAAAATGTTTATATGCTACTAATATGTGTTCTGTTGTGATCGTCTATTGTGTTTGTGGTGTGTTGTGAATGTCAAAAATAAAGAAAAAAGAGAACCCTGTGCACTTATTGAAAATAACACACACCTACCTAACTACAGTGTTGTTGTAATGTTTAGTGCTAATCGAGATTTAATATATACAACATATAAGAAGAATTTTTTTTTAATATATTTTTTCCTTCACAATCGATTGCTTTTTACGATATGCCTTTCTTAAAAATGTTTCTAAAGCATATCTACAACTTTTGTTTTATCTAGTAAGAAATTATTTTGTTGTGCTTTCCTCTAAAGTGCAACTTAATAAAGAGGCATTTTCATGAAAATGAAAATAATATGTTTTCAGCCAAAAATTTTGATTTATTTAATTAAACGAATATAATATACAAGTTTAATAGTACTAGTTATTATTTTTTAAAAACAATAGCTATTTTTTGCAAGCAAATATTATATAAAATTATTCACTTAGAAGCAGCTGCTGTTTCTTTTCAACTGCTATTGTTTTGAACTCAAAAGAAAAACAACTTTTTGTCAAATGTTGATTTCATTTGCTTTGCATAGAAGATATTGTAATGTTTTAACTTCTTGCTAGTGAAGTCAAAATTACTTTAGTGTTTATCCTGTGCATTAGTGCTTTCAGTTTGTTCGTTGAAAATTTCTACAAGAAGGACAGATCTATGAACAACAAAAATAATTATACGTTGAGAGGTAAAGAGAAAAAACAAACCTAAGAAATACAATAATTTCTTTCAAGTTAACGAAATATAGAAAGAGAAAATATTGTAATTGTCAAAAAATTGGAACCCGAAATTTTGATGAATTTTAGAATGGACATTCAAGACCGTTCCACGTCAAAACTAGTCAACAGAAGGAAATCTCGGTCAGAATTGGAGCGAATGATTGATATTCAGCCGATAAGGATATTCAACGCTTCAATTAGACTGCCGAGGTATAAATCAACATCTGAAGGAAAAGGTAAGTATGTGGGGAAGGAGACCTGATGTGTGTAGCTCGAAGAAGAAGGCGAGGATCGGATTTGCGTTGCATGGAGCGGTTGTGAATGACTTGTCTAAATGGATGGGCTAAAAAATTAGAATGGCGTGAAGTGAAACTACGCCATTTGCATGTGTGGAGCATTTATGAATGATTGACTTCACACCACACCAAGCTCTCAATAAACCATCTTTAATTATGTCTGTAATTCAACATAATACAGTCAAACATGGATAATTCGAAGTTGAAGGGACCAGAGAAAAAGTTCGAAATATCCAAAAATTCGAATTACATATACTCTCTCAAACAGAAGAGATAAATGAAAAAGATTAACTCCACGATCAAAGATTTAAGACATAAACTTTATCTAAGAATACTGCTACATTTTTTTCATTAAATCGAACATTTTTTACTAGCTTAATTATTCATCACTTTAAAAAAAAGGCAGATATTTTTAATTGCTTCTGTGAATGCAATCTGAAAATGCAAACAGGCTTTGGATGACTAATCAATAGTGAATGCAGTACGGAGGGGAGAGGGTAACATTAGAGGGTGGACAGAAAAATCCTCGGAAATCAACGCATAGGGACATTCCAACCCTCGCTTTTCTTTTCCTTAGAAAGACCGTTAAAATAAATAATGCACCTTAGCTGAGAAAAGTCTCAGAAACAATTTTTACCTTAAGATTTTAAGGGCAACCGTACGAAAAATTCGAATTATCCAAAATAAAATTGGGGAAGTGCCCTAAACGATATACTAAAAGTCCCCAGTGATGGAGGGTGTGCATGGGTACAAAGGGTTTGAAATGGGGAATTTCTCAGTTTTTCTTAAATACCACGTAAACTATGTATCCTAGCTAAAAACACTTAATTATAAAGTTAAACTACATTAAATTTCCTATAAAACTATTCCTAAATGTTTTGCAGAATGAAATTTTAGAAGATACATGGTGGTTTAAAAGTGAATATTTCAAAAATTCCTTAGTGTGATGGTGAAATCAATTAAAAGTGCTATAGCAAGAACTCTCAGAAAGACCTCATGCCTCTACAATAATTAATTATAAGAGGGTAGTATTGTATGTGTCGAGAGTAGTGACGGTATCAGTAAGGGGGTGGGCGACAAACCTATTTGATTAGCAGTCGTGTTCCCTTCTTCCCCTCACGTCCGTTTCCCTCCACTAGATCCCTTTACTCAGTCTTTTGGTTCTGTTAACGCTCCAAATGAGTGTATTTAGACAGTATAATCTAAATCTACATAGCTATGCTGAGTTTAACTTAAAAGCTCGCAACCAGTCTGTCACAGTTCGTCAGAAACATTTTCTTGCCATTGAAGAAATAAGACCAGGCAGGTGAAATACTAACACAGAAAATGGCTGCTAAAGGAACTAAAACGAGAGTCGCTACAGCGGATGCTGATACTTATATTTGCGAGATCTGGGTTAGATAAAGTATCTTCTCATCCTAAGGGAAAGACGTAGACCTAGTCGTGTTACTGATTGCTTTGGCACCACCAGAAAGTAATATTTATTTTATGAAGCCTGGCAAGGGAAAAGTAGAAGCTAAATTATTTTTTACAAGAAAGTTGCAGAAAGAACTTTCTTTTGTCCAAACAATCCTCCTTCTCCATGCATTCCGTGGCTGCACCAGATATTTATAGAAAAAGCAGATAACTATAGTTTCTTTGATCAAAAATAAACTAAGCCAGATAGAAACATTGCTGATATCTTTTATAACTCCTTATCAACACCAGATGATATCTCACAAGCCGGTGAGAGGATGTTCCTAGTACAAAGCCGTTGCTGACGAACATAATTTGAATAACCGTAGATATGCAGCATTTCTCAAATCATCAACCAAGATCAGAGCTGATCTTTCCTCAATCCCTCCAACCAAAGGAGAGGCGGAGCAACACACGTTTAGCAATGTGTTTCTGTCTTGGCACCTTTAATTGTACCTGTACCAAAGGTGCACCTCTAAAAGAAGAGGAGGCGTTCGAACTTGATCATATACTGGAAAAACATGGTGAAATTTAATTACGAGCAAGTGTAAAAATGGGTTATGCATATTTTTATGTATGTATGTATATATATAATATTATGTCATAGAAATATGTTATAGATATATTGTAATAGATAGCCGCTATTTTGAAATTTAAACTTTCTCTCATAAAAATAAAACTAACATTTTCAACCACTTATTGCAATTATGTACTTTTTCAAACTGTTGTAATATTCTAAACTATCCATCTTAAGAACAATGTCTAGGACTATTTTTATATGAAATTTAATTTAGTTTAATTTTATACTTAAGTTTTTTCGCTAGGATCCATATTTTCGAGATATTTAAGAAGAGCAGAAATCCCCCCCTTTCAACCCCCCTGTACCGCTCAGGCGCCCTCCACCAGCGGGGACTTTTAGTATGTAGTTTAGGCACACTCCCCAACATCTGTGCCGAATTCCCAATTTCAAAACTAAATCTTTTTTTAAATTTACACTTCATTGACTGGACTACAAGTAGAAGAAAATTTGTGAAGGGGAACAGATGTGAGGGGAAGATGGGAGCCTAACTGTTATCAAATGAGTTTGTTATCCCTCCCCTGATCTCCGAAACATGCAATACTATCCTTGTATAATTATTATATAGGCATGAAATTATTATGCGGGTTGTTGATTCAGCACTTTTAATCGATTTTACCATTACAGTAAAAAATTTTAGAAATATTCACTTTTAAATCTCCTGTATCTTCTAAAATATTGATACTACAAAAGAAAGTGGAACTTTTTTGTAGGAATTTTCATGTAGTTTAATTTTGTAATTGAGTGTTTTTTGATAGAACCCATAGTTTTCGAGATATTTAAGAAAAACTGGAAACGCCCCTTTAAACCCCCTGAACCCCCTGTGCACCCCCACCGAAGGGGACTTTTAGTATTTCGTTTGGGACACTAACGCCAATAACTGTGCCAAATTTCAAAACTACGCCATTTTTTTTCTAATCGTCGATTTTTGGCTTTCGTTGACTGGACTAATATGCGTGCCAGGTTTAAGACTGACTGTCATGAGTCAGACACAGGTGTATTGATACTATAAAAAATCAGCTGGCTAACGTCCACTTGGATAGATTTTTTTATGAATTCGGCGTTATATATTTAAACTTTATTTTATTAAATTTACGATTTTCTGTTCTCTCATTTTTCATATAAAAAATAAGTTTAAAAAAACAACGCGTGGGTCATTGAAAACGCATTGTGAGTCAGTGTCTGACCCACGAGTTATAGTTTCGCCACCACTACGATAGAATGTTGCCTACTCTCGGTTCCTTTCAGGTTTTCTTCAAGTCATAAATGAATAAGGGCACAGGTAATACTTATTTGCATTTGTATTCGAAGTATACGTGTACGCAGGAACATATATGAATCCAGTTTTAACACTTTGCTAACTATATAAAATTTCTGAAAAATATTTTTTGCAGCTTTTTTCAGATTTTAGGGCTCTACAGGCAAATTTTTCAGTAAACTTCGAGGTCTGAAACTTCCTAAACACTCTGCTAGTACAAAAAGGATTGGAAAAATCCTCGGGAAACAATGTTTTTCGTCAAATGTGTTTTGTATATGTTTTTGAGACTCCATACTATTTTTATTGATTGAAATTTTCACAGGAGAAGACTGAGTTTATGTACGCTGTGTTTACATTCTTCCCGCTCTGTAGCCTCTTATCAGATATGGGAGAAAACTTCCGGTTTCTCTTTTTCTTACACATTTTTATACATGATATCAATTTATATGTTTGAAAAATATTAAAGTATTTGCTATATTGAAGTAAATGTTAAAAAAATATAATTTATGCTTGAAACTAAGTTTTAACTATTTTATCAACATAGCGACATTAAATAAAATTTTATGAAAAATAAATTATTTAAATTCTAGATATCAGTAAAACATTTTGTGAAATTTTAAGATGTCATGAGTATTGGTTCATCAGAGAATAGTTGTAATTGTTTGTGATTTGAATGATCGCTAAAAATTTTGGAAACAGGAATAGTTGTCGGCTTGAAAAATCTATGTTAAAAAAACTTCCATTGTTTGAATAAATCAGTATCTTTTTATAAATACTTATCTTTGTCGATTTCAGATTCTTTCATAAAAAAAAATTGTATTAGTTTGTCTTTTTGACTTAAATCTATTTTTGCATAATCCTAATTTAAAAATTCGTCGTTTGAAATAAAAATTAGCTCTAATTATTTAAGATAGAATGTTAAGCAATATTTTACCGACAAGCATATCAGAATTGGGTTTTAACTAAATAAAACTTCAGGAAAGATAATGAAATCTCCTTTTGTTTGTTAGTACCCATTTAGCTGAATTATGCAATTGTGATGGATTTTGATGATTTTCCATGAAAACACAAACTTTTTTTAAATGAAGTATTATGTTGATCACCACTAAAAAAAATATTGCTTATATAAAAATTTCAATAATGAGGGAAAAATTTCAAATATGTCTCTCGATTTAATATCATGTGCTGTTCTCAAATTTAACAACGGCATAGTTTTAAAAAAGTGAAACATAATCGCTGACTGCGGATTTGAGCAATTGCGGTTACAACAGTCCAATATTGATCGATTTTTTATCCCTGTTTTAAAAATTTTTCTGAACAATAACTTTAAAAGGTATAAAAATGTTTAATACGTGGAATAACATCGCCCATTCTTGTATATAAACAAAAGCGGCTTGTTCAGAGGCACTGTATTTTTAAACGTGAAAATATAATAACCAATTTAGTTAGTTTTGCAGGCCATATCTGAATCCATCAAAAATGTAATAGCATTCCTTTCGGTATTCAGGAAAAAGCAGAATACCTCTTTTCGTAGAGAGAAAATTTCCGAATTGAGGAATTTACTTTCGGCAATACTGCGCCTCCTTCGCTTCCAGAAAGAGTAAAAATGGGGTTTTAGACATTTTTCAGCACCAGAAATGTTTTTCTAGAGTCTAACATTTGAATATAAATTTAAAAATAAAGGATAATTATTGATGAATAAAAAATTCGTTAAAAGTGTTGTACGATGAAATTATTTCGTAAATAAAACGTAAGTGTCATCTTAGAATGTATATTTAGTTTAACCTTAGAGTTTCATTATTTTTTTTATTTTCAACCGCAGTTCAGTACATATTTATGAACGAGAGAGAGGAATGTCAGAAAAATAATCTGAAACGTTTATTCCCTATATCTTATTTCTAATTAAAATTAATTAAAAATTTGTAATTGCTTAGGTAATAGAAAGGAATGGTTAATATAGAAGCTTTGTAATATTTTTGTTTTGATTCTATCAGTCATTCCACTCTTTTCATAACTATTTTAACATCAGGTAATTCACATACAGAAAATGAACCTGAAAACATTATTAGGTATAAAAACAGTCGATATTTTTAAATATATTAAAGCGTTAGTTAGTAATAAACTTAAAATCTAATATTTATTTTTGGCTAGTCGCACGACAGCTGTTAAAATATTCACACTGACTATTCTTGAATCTGCTGTTGTGTTGTACATGGTCATATAAAAGAAACATATCGACACAAAATTGCATTTGTATCTTTTTTTAGAAAAAACTATGAAAATGACAGAAAAAATTGGACGGAAATTCAACTGGTATCACAGAAAAGCTAATTTATTGAATTTTAAATTGGTGTAAAAAATTGTGCCATAATATGCTCAAAGTTTATTGAGAGAAAACATTAAAAGATAGAATAATCTTTAATTTATTACAAATCTGATAAAAATTTCGAAACCCGTTGGTCAGAGAGCACCTACTACCCAAGAAATAACTACGTGACTAATGTAACAATTCTATGCCCCCCCTCCTTCGAGCCTGTAGGCTTTTCGAATGATTTTTGCACGACACATCGCCCAATTTACAGATTGTTTATCGGCCCATAAACATTGTCATGCTAAAATATAGAATTATACCTAAATTGATTGCTAAGGATTTGTATGCGTAGTGAAGAAATATCTACTTCGGTGCCTTCCGATTCCCAAGGTGTCGATTCATCCGAAGGTTTCGAGTTGGCTATCATGTGTAATGTCTGAAATTTCTGCAATGAAAATGGGTAAAACTGAAGTTTAGGATGCGGTTTTGCTCCGCTCCTCTTAGGATCTCCTACTGTTCGCCACACAAAGACATAAACGGCTTGTCGTTGCGAAAAAAATTTTTTGGTTGCACAGCAATCTTCTTATTGGTCTCTGCGAACGCGATGTCTACGTCATCTGAAGTGGGCACCGGGAATTTTTTTTTTTAACTTGAAACATGCTTCGCTTGTTCATTGATAACGTAAATCATGAAAACGATTAATATCTGTATTTCGAGTCGTATAGCTCTTGACAACAACAATTGACGATGTCACTTGGAGTTGAGCCAAGAAAAATGGCGAAAAACAAGAACGCACTCCAACATTAGTTTAACCTGAAAATACCAAATTGGAAATGTTGGGAAACATTAAATCAGAACAAAGACAAAACATTCGAGTCACGCCAATGGAGGTGAATTCATCCTTTAATGACTAGAATCCCTTTTTAGGGATACTTCTAAAAATGCATCATAAACTCCCAGGAATTGTTTTTTCAACATTAATTTTACTAAAAATTATTAATTATTCTTTTCTTTTGTGTTCAATCGTTGGCAGTACATACGAAGTGTTCAGTAGATAATCTAGCGTTTTTAGTTTAATGTGAAATTGAAAGTAGTGGTTTGCAATATGAAGAAAAAAAAGGGGAAGTTTGTACAGTAGTTTATCAATTAATTTACTTGCATTTTTTTGCCTATGATATGATTTTGTCAAAATATGGACGCTTGGCTTTAAAGCGCAATAAAACACAAATTTTTTAGGAAAGATTTTTTTTAAATTTTCCACTTAATTTCTGGACTGTAATATTATTATACAATATATAATTGAAAAATGGAAACTTGGACATCAATGGGTTAAGCTCTGTAAGTAGCCGGTCATTTAGTCGTGCTCCTCTCCACGCAAACCGCGAGATGAAACCAAACACAAATTACAAGACATTTAATTGAAGGTCGACTTAAAGAGAGTTGGTTTCAGTGTCTAGTGTGTAAAAATAGTTAAATTTAAAAGTAATTTTAAACAAAATGGTAGAAGAAATCACAATACATTTTTAACGCATTGCCAATATTCGAATACAAATTTGTCAGAACATGTAAGCCTCCGTAAGCCCGCCAAAAAAATGTAAAAAGAAAAATGTCCACACTGATTTAAAAGACAATTTTAAAACATAAAAAAATCATAATATATATGTTATGGGTTTAAAAGACACATGATATGAGTTTGAATACGTTCGAGAGCATGGCCTTTATAAATCAAAGGACATATTTTGTCATTTGATTTATTAGAAGATTACCCTGAGATACTGTAAAAAATATCTCGATGTCCACCTAGGCAGTTGCCTTCTTTGCCTATTTGATAACTGTTGGTCATGCATGCCAAGTATTAAGATTTGGTGGCTCTAATTTCACTTAATCTAGCATATATGGACAACAGAGACATCTGTGGAAGTTTATTGACGCCATGCCAAAACCGGTCATCAATGCGAAAAGCCGCTGAGGATTGGACCGGTGGGCTCGAAAGTTTGGATTTCCAACCAGTGTGAATATCCAACCGGGCCATAATTCCTAAAATGCGACTGGTGAAAATACATGTGGGAGGGAAGGAAGCCTTTCTCGTTTAACAGGAAATTGGAGCGAGTGAGGATTCGCGTGGTGAAGGCGTGGGTGAAAGAGAAGTACGTTCAAAGCGGGATAGGAGAGCCATAGCGGATGAGTTTGCTCGCAGCGGACGTGAATGACCTAACTAAATAGATGTGCTGAAAAATTGAACGGAGTCGTGGCTCTCCATTTTACATATTTTCTTCCAAATAGGTATGCCATTCGCAACCACACCACGCAACACAAATAAAACCCCTACCACTCACACCGACAGTCACCTACTCCGATTTCCTATTTCAACCACGTACGCCAACCCCCAATTACATATACGCACCCAACCTCTCGCTGCAATTGTAATCGGTTTTTCACACGGACGACCGTTTCTGGCTTGTACAGGTCGTGAATGACCAACTGTAGAGACATTGTCTATCATTATTGAATGTAATTTTTAAAGGAGGTTGTTTAGTTTATGTTAGCTGAGCTTGCGTGCATCTCAAAGAGCGGCGCTGGAATCTTTTATTAGATGCGCGCGAAATGTTTCTCTTTATGTCACCCATTTTTTACACAAAATACTTTTTTATATGGTTGAGTAAGGGCTATTTTGAATTGAGGTATAAGTCATAAAAGCAAATGTATTTATATGCGTAGGAATTAAGTTATAGCTATAACATAAGGAGAGCCACAATAAATCAGATTCTGTGAAAAGTACGGTTTTATATAAGTTTTAAGTATCAGGCTAGAATGTTGCAATATTTTCAGATTATTGGGTTTGGGGGAATCGGTTCGTCAGAGATCTGTTGCAGTTATTTATGATCTAAGTCATCTTTAAAAATTTTAAAAGCAGAATAGTTGCATGCTTGAAACATATGTGTTAAACTACTTGTCTTTTATTAATAAATCAGTATCCTTTTCAATTACCTATAAATTTCAGATCCTTTTTAAAATTGATTATTTTCTTAGGTATTTATGTTTTTAACAAACACATATTTTCTTAGATTCCTAATTAAAAAACTCGTCGTCTGAATAAAATTTCTCTAATTGTTTAAATTATCATGATCGCCACGGTTTTCCCAGCGAGAGTATCAGAATTGGTTTTGAATTAAATAAACTTAAGAAAAGATTTTTAAATACATTTTTGAAGATTAGTAACCTTTTTAGGGTGAATTATATAGCAGTAATGGTATTTGATGAAGTGTAAAGATGATACGACTAATTTCTATTTTAATGTAATATACTATGCACAACGTTTATTAGGTGAGTTTCGGTGCGCTCTGCAACAGTTGAAGCAAATGCTTCAGAAGGAGATTATAGACGCCCAGGCTCTCCCTACAAATGCTCATATTGGTCGAGGCAAAGTTTTCAGGTTTAAAATTATATATAGTGATGCTCGTAAATTTAGAAGTGGTACAGTCATAAGAAATCAAATATAGTCGCTGGCTGCGTGTCTGAACTAAGGAGTTAGGACCCTACTATTGCTAAAACAATCGGAGTGCCTTCATACAGGGAGCATGGCCCCTCACCTCCAACAAAATCCAGAATTTAAGACCAATATTCTTCCTTAAACTCCTTTGCATATTCAGCTAAGTAAGCATTAGCTGAAAATGCAACTTAGGTAAAGATCTGTAGTTTATTCAGCCAATGGAGGCGGGTATCTCTAGAAGAAATTAGTCTTAATTCTCCATTTGAGACGGAAAGATAATTTAATTGCATAATACCAGTGAAGGAGGAGACAGAGGGCAAATATCGCATTAAAAGTGCTATTCGATAAGATGTCAGAAGTGAGTTTAAATTAAATAAAACTAATAAAAGATATTTAAATAACCTTTTGCAGATTCGTAATCGTTTTAGGTTGAATTATATAATAGTAATGGTATTTGATGAAGTGTAAAGATAATGCGATTAATTTCTATCTTAACATAATGTATTAGTTACCAGTTCTTATATGAAATAATATGCTATATGTAAATTAGAATAACATATCTACTCGAGGGAAAGTTTCGTTATTAAAAATTATATTAAGTGCTGCTCGTAAACTTAGTAAGCGGCACAGTCATAAGATATCAAATATAGTCGCTGGCTGCGTGTCTGAACGGTATTCTTTTTCTTTGTGGTTAAAACGATCGAAGCGCCTGCAGACGGGCAGAATGGCCTCTCCCAGCCAATAAGATCCAGAATTTAAGTTCGATATTCTTCCTTGAATACCATTGCATATTCAGCTAAGTACAGTGGCGGACTGGGCCTGAAAATAGTGGTTGCTAGGAGTCAGTGAGGGCCCACACATATCTATAATCGCAACATTAATTCGTATATATATATATATATAATTTTTTATGTTTAATTATATTAATTTAAATCCATAATGTTTAATAATTATGTATTTAATTTAATTTTTTATTATACATTTGATTTTTCCGCTTCTTTAAAATAAACCCTTTTTAACACCCTTTAATTTTCTACGTTTAAAATAACGAAATTATGATTAAAGTTAATTGATTTTAAATTCCGTAAGTTAAATATTATATAAGAAACACGGACCTTGGGTACAAGATTGTTTTATTTATTTGCTTTAGAAAAGCTTACTATAAAGAAAGTTCTTTTTTTCTCTCTCACATTTCCTGGGGGCCCAAATTGTCTTCTGTTTAAGGGGCCCCACTTGCTATCAGGCAAGCTGGCAACCTCGCCAGTCCGCCACTAGCTAAGTAAGTCTTAGCTGAATATGCAATTTAGTGTGAGGGGAAGGTCAACGAAATCTGCCGATGGAGCATATCTATTATTCGTGCAATGCTTCAGAAAACAAAAATAGTTTTTCTAGGATATAATTTTTTTTCTTTTCATCAGTCCTTTTCTTCCTAACATGTTTTAAAGCCTTTCTCACATTGTCAGTGGTCTGATATTCCTTTCTCGAAACATGCTTTATTTCCCGCCGTAGGCATTGTCGTCTCATCCACTGGGCAGCTAAAAATTTACTATACTGAGTTTAATGTTGAAAAAAAATATTTGATTATAATCTTAATGTTAAAAATATTATTAAGTTTTTAAAACTAGACAGCCAAATGTATTGTAATGTTACATAAACATCTTATATCTGTCGAAATTAGCGTGAGTAGTCTTCCCTAGACATTCTCGTATACTTTCTAATGGTGCTCATAAAAGTTACAGACCTGCTCCCATAAAGTAACTCCTTGAGCATAATTGTTGCAGACCTTCGACATCCACGAGTGCTCAGATTTCAATTTTTCTCCACGACGAAAGAGCAACAACACAATCGTGTTAAAATACGCCAAGCGGACGCCGAAACACAATATTTCGCGTACTTCGCGTTGTAAGATCTTAGCCCAGTGATACCGGGGTCCGATCAGAGATCAACAAGATACAGTAATACAGTACATCATAATTTAATTATGTTTCTTGAGTAATGGCATATGTACAACAAATTTACACATGGATTACACATTCAAGAGATTTGTATAAGTCCCGGATGAGATCGCGAGAGTCAAAATGTTCGTAACTGGACTTAATCGCAGTTAACAGGGTGAGTCACACGTAAACAATCGATATCCAATCGATTCAGGAACTGATAGAGTTTAGTCAATGGGTTACAACTCAGGGAGAGTTCAGTAAGTTCCGATGGCCGGAAGAGGAAATTGAGGTAAATAGAACGCTCAACTAAACGAAGTAAACCACCAAAGGGTTATTCTAGATGCAAGTTACCGAGGTCGGTATTTGTCAGCGAGGTATACAAACGCTCACTACTTTTCCAGCAATTCTCCAAATGAATGCTATGATGCTATTCTGCAGCTCACCAACGAAGCTAGCCTGGCCAAGGGTTGGCTAAAAATCACTGGGTCAGAAAACTCCCGTAATCAAAGTCCAGAACTCGAGCGTCGAGGTTCTGACTTTTAATCTTCATCAATCATCCGATCTCAATCCCCTCTCCGTCTTCACTTCTTAAACCCTAACTTCCAGCCCCCAAAGGAGTGGCCGAAAAATTCAATCTCAGTGATTTCTCCGGCTGCTGACCACATCCTCCAAAAACAAACATTCACTTCCCTTCCAGGCTCATTATTGGAAAGGGTCGAAACGTAACTGTTCCTTTTGTCGGCACCTTGTGGGCCTACAAACCATATCGGCACCGTCTCTCCGAACCCTCGGGGTTCTACGTAACACCAGACTGCTTGTATGGTCCTTTTTTACGGCTTCTTAAGCTTTCCATCTAGATGCCTTAGGGATTTCGTAGGTGGTCCGTTCTTGTGGGAAAAACAGAGAAAAGGGGAGACCGCACAGCGTCGTAGTGTGATTAAGAAAACGGAATATGCATTCTGAACGCCTTTTTCTCGGCCGATTGAAACAAAAATTTCATAAAAATCTACAGTTAGGGTTAGAAGATTACATATCAAATTTCATAATCTAATTCTTTGCGTTTGAAAGTTACCATGTTCACATTACCTGTGAATATACAGTCGGACAGACAGTCAATCCGTTGACGGATTTGGTCTAAAATTTTTACAATTATGATGATAAAAATGTGTACCAATTTTATCCATCTATCTATTTAAGTTTTTGAGTTATTGTATTCCCATTAACACGGACAGACACATAGACTTCCCGTGTACGGATTTCTTCTCAAATTTGATAGAAATCTATAAATTTGGGGCAAACACAATATATCAAATTTCATCTGTCCATCTCAAATCGTTTCTGAATTATAATTTTCACAGACAGAGACATAATTCCAAAATTGTGTCTTTCGGACTCAGGGAGGTCTAAAAGGTGAAGACTCATCAAAATCACGATTTGGGATTTTTTTCACGATTACATTACTTTCTCTTTGTATACGAGAAAGTAAAAATTTTCATACAGAGCCAATCAGTGAGAAAATTCTAAAATGCGCGTGTAGCAGAAGTTACCTACACTACCAGTGATAAAGTAGCCTATATAACAGTAATATAACAGATTTACTTCTTTAATCACACTATAGAGGGATATTTTAAATACTAATATATGCCGCATTGCAATTTCCGAAATGAGAGTAATTTTTTAGATATAATAATACTTTTTATGTTGTCATGAATAACAAAATGCATTATGGAGACTTTCTTTAGAAAGAACAAAAACCCCACCTGAATTTTGGTCCCCAAATTTAATTGAGACCATTTCTTTGTCACACAACTATGCGTGTTATAGAAAAGAGAAAAATTAATTCAAACATTTATCTCCACACTTGTTTGAATAGGGTTGAAAAACAATTTCTTTCACAAGATGCAGAAGATAAATATTGTTACAAACATGGAAAATCGCTTCCCAGCAATGTGAGTCTTATGGTTGGGAAGAGAGTTTTACAGGGGTAAGTATGAGACGACGGACAGTAGCTAAGTCTGGACCCCTGACTTTAGAGACAAATTTGGCGACGAAATATGGTATCTCAAAGGTGCTGGAATCTTCTCGATATCTCTATTAGGAGAGAAGATACGCCATGAATGTGCTAGATCATTCCATGTGACGTCACGGCCTGCCGGGAAAACTATATATTTGTCGACTGGGATCGCCTTGGAGCGCGAACGTCTTTGGAGTTATATCCGCTGTGCGATCTAGTAAGCTGTTAGACGCCGAGCGGTAGTAGTGTGTTGATCTATTGGGAACGACCTTAGAGCATCGTCCTCAGTACGAGCTAGGAAGCTGGTGAGCTGAGCGCTATTGAAAGTGCAGTTATTGTCGTTAATAGTTATTTGCTGACTGTTTGTGTTGTTAAATATCAAAGTGCTGAACTGTTGTTACCTGTGAATTGTTGTCTATTTACATTGGTAATCTGTGCAAGAACTATTGTTTCCTGTATCTGTGCTACGTCTTTTCCTGCATATTTGTAAATAAACCTTCATTCTCCATTACCCTTCTTGTTGGACTGTTTACGCCATACACCCACGGAAAGACTTTTGCAACAATATGATGCCAGAACTAGAAGAAGAGTTTTGAAAGCTGAATATAGAACTTTCTGTAACTTGAATATTTGCAGATAGTTTTGTATTACCTGAAAAATTCAAGCAATTTTCAGTTCACCGGAATCTAGAAATATTTGTTATTCAACATGAAAACAATATAATTCTTCTGGAAAAGTTCTGAAAGAGTTTATGCCATTGATTTCAGTGACTGAGGTGAACAAACATTTATATTTGCTGGAATTCACAATTTTTTTGAAAGGGTTCAAACACTGAAGGTATGGATTGAATTTGATAGAATCATAGTTATATTCTATTTATAAATACTGTTCTTGTGTGGGCAGGTATTATATATGATTTCCTTATTGGCCCATACTTTTTACCATATGAACTCAACGGTACGACGCACAGTGATCGATTTTATAAATCTAGCCGGACAAAAATAAAAAAAAAAATCACCATTGTTATTTCTTGGTACCAATTGCTTTATTGCGAGCAGAAATACCCATAACGCAATAAACCATCTCTAATTTAAACGGTTAGTTCCTGGAATTTTGCCTGCAATGGATAAAAGTTTGCATATTGCGACAGTACATTTTATGATCTTCTAGAAGGGAGGTAAGTAATTTGTAGTTTGACTCATTTTAAAATAATATTTGTGTTTATATAGTCATTGTGTTATCCAAGGTAAATATTATATCTAGGTTTCATATATTAAATGCGAGTGTTAAATATATTTTTAATATACGAAAAATATATGGGTTTTATACCATTTCAATAAATGTTATTTGGAAAGCAAAAAAGATTTCTTCACAAGTCTTCGTCTTCTAAGTTATATTTTTATATACTCTATGTATTGAGAAAAAAGGGTACTAAATATTATATTCGGATCTGTCCGGAAACGCGGAATTTTTTAGGAACTTTGTTTCCACATATACACTATCCGATCAAAAGTATCCGGACGCATTAGGATTTTCACATTTTTTAGAATTTCTCCCGAAAGGCTGAACTGACTGCCTTTGAACTTCGACCATGTAAAGAATAGACTCAAACTCACATTTTACAGTGAAGATTCGGACCTGAGAGAAATTAGGGGACCATCTACAAATTGATGAAGAAGAAAATTATTTTGGCCAAACTCATTTCAAAGAAGTCTCGTCGTGGAACCTCAAAGAATCGGTGTTGTACGGGAAATTTTGTGGTGTCTCGATCGTTCCGGTGACATGTCGGTAAATGCTCGGAGATCAAAGACCTGCTTGTTGACGGCCGGAGACCTTAGTACAGTTCGTGAGGACTGTTTTATATTGTTTACATTGCCGAAGGAAAGGTGTGTCTGGTCGGATTCCGCATTACGGTACAAATCCCAAAGATCGGCATCCAGGACGCCACTGATCGTGGCTGAAGTCTCAAGAAAGTCATGAGGCTTTTGATGCAGCCAGCTGAAATTGTGTTCGTCATTAGCGACTGGGAAGTTTTCATTGCCTAAGTAATCTTTCCTGTAACGGCGCGAGAAAGGCGGAGGTTGCGCACATTTCCTCCCGACGGGGTTTTGCTGCTCATTTACACATATTTTATTTTCAAGCATTATTACTAAGGGTCGTTTGGTGCTAACTTCTTCCTTCATGGATTTTCCCGGTTACACTAATTTACACTGATTAATCTTAGAACTCTTATCCAAATGTGATTCGTAAACTTTATGACTAATGTTTCCTTTTCTTTAACCCGACATTCTTTAGACGGATGTCCACCCGTAAACACGACACATTTAAAAGGACGAGTGGACATTCAAGACCGCTCCACTCAAAACCACTCGTCAATACGAAAAACAGATGAAATTTGGAGTGTTATAGAACGAAAGTTTGAGTATCCGACCAGCCTGTATATCCATTGCTCCATTTGGATTGCATGGCCATAGTTCAACACCAGTATGAAGGGGTCGTATATAGTAGAGAGGGGCATTGCTGTGCGTTTTTCAAAGAGGGACATTTAGAATTGAGGGGTCAGGGATCAGAGTGGCTGCTAGATGGATGTGCGCTGCGTGAAGTGGTCGTAGAAATCCGGCTTAAAAATGCTCCCAATTAACTCTTATCACCACAGTATACCCCCGAACTTGGAGCCAGGACGTCTCCTTGTCGGTTGGGTATGCAAGCGTTAACCTTCATTGAAAGAAAGGCTAAAACAAACGCAAACATATGTAACTAAAAACACGCAATACATTGTTGGTAAACAGGTTGGTAAACATAGCACAAATATTGAGGAAGATATAAAGGTTTCTTTAAAAAAAACACTAAATGTTTTTCGATTTCTACTATTAGTTCACACTCTCATTATATATATCTTATTCAAATTTTCAATCGTTAATAAAATACTTTTTATTCATCCATTCAAGTTGTAATACATTTTTTAAAACTTGTAGTGGATGACACTTGATGTTAATACAGTTTTTTCAAATATTAATTCATTAATTTTAGTTTTATATGGGAGAAAGCATATGTCACCTTGAGTCGTTTGGTTCGAATTTTTCTCAATAGATGGAGCTACGTTTGCCAGCTTCTAGACCTAATATCCTTTGTTTTCTGGTATGTTCACGAAGGCGTCATTTTTTCATGTATTTTTGTCAGAGGGTAATGTTGATTAGTTTCTCTATTCTCTCTATTGGATATGTTAAAAAAGACTTTATGAAGTTTTTTTTCTTCAATTCCTACTATTAGTTCACACTCTCCCTATATATATTTATATATCTTGTTCAAATTTTCAATCGTTAATAAAATACTTTTTATTCATCCACTCAAGTTCAAATACATTTTTTAAAACTTGTAGTGGATGACACTTGATGTTAATACAGTTTTTTCAAATATTAATTCATTATTTAAATTTAGTTAATTAATTTTAGTTTTATATGGGAGAGAAAATTTCTCTTATATAAGATATTTAGCAGGATATAAATTTAGGAATAAATACCGTCAGTGACGAAGCGTGTAGATCGCTGACCTAAGTAGGAATTGACTTTAAAATTTTTTTTATATTACTTGTTTTCATTTAACATGCAGAGTTTTAAACCAAATTTTATGAAACTTACAGAATACGTGACAGTAAGTTAGAGAAGCGTTGTATTAAAATTTAAAGTAAATACTTTGAATATTAAGGGAAATACGAGTATTTTTAGTAAATGATTTTTAACTGCTCATATGCGAAATGTAGCGTAATATTACTTTCATGACAGAACAGCAGGATATATTGGGAAACTTACATGAAAGGCCCAGTTCAATACCTTTTGTATTCAGAAAGATATCGGTATTACAACTTGAATTTAGATACACTCTAAGAGAATCTAAATTTTGAGGGTTCTTGCAGAAACTGATATTTTTTAAACTTGAATCTTCGAACATTAATATTGAATTTTATGCAAGTTGAAGATCCTGAATATTCATGTATACTCATAAGTTGAATTTCATTCATTACTTTAATTTCAATCAAAATTCTCCGGCTGAAAAAAATATTTCTAATAGTTCTGGTCTATTTAAAATAGCATGTTGTAAGGCGGATTAGCAGCCCTTTAAGGTGAATTATAAAACTGGGATAATAGTCTATAAAATGTAATGGAAACATAATAAATCTTTGTTTCAATGTATTATTAGAAATTTTACCACTATTTTATATAAAATAATTTATATATAAATTTGTGAAAAGTCTGAAAAATTTACCTCTTCCTTAATGCGCTTTGGTATGTTCATGAATTGTTGCTTCTATGTTTAGGGGCGGCATAGTTATAAGAATCAAGCTTAATCACTAACTTCTGATCAGAGCTGGTTACAGAACAGTGTTACTAAAACAATCGTAGCGGCTCCAGATGCACAGATTACAGTTAATAAGATCCTGAATTTAAAGACGTCAATTATGTTGAACTCCATTGCAGTTCGCTCTAGTATTACTAATATAATAGCCCAGATCTTTCTACCACTGCTCCCTTCACTTTCTGACTTCACCAACAATAAAATTCTCGCCATAGCACTGCGAGACGTTAAACAGCATTATTTCATTGTTAGAGCTCTTAAATTTCAGTAATTTTAAAAAGTAATTGTCGTTCTAATTTCAAATTTAATAGCTCTAAAATAGTGAAATAAAATTTTCTATCGATCGATATAAAATTTATCTCGCTATGATCAATAGTTCCCGAGAAATTTTAAATTATATTATCATATATTTCAAATTAATTTCCGTTTTTTAATAGAAAGTAGTAAATTACATCAGTGGTATATCATGCGCGTGATATAGCTCGGACGCCACGATGCATCTCATTATTTATTGCAATTGTGATGAAATAATTTGAAAATATATTTTTTGCAACGTTTGACAAGCAGAGAAGTGCTTTGTTTTCATTCTGAATGACATCTGAAGTACAAGGAAAATTGTTAAACAACGAAAAATACTTCACACGAAATGTTGTTTACCAAGAGGTTGTTTGAATAAAGAAATATGTAAATAAAAAGATATTTCCTGTCATAAAACATATGATTATTTTATTTGTTTTCAATCAATGCTAAACATTTCTCTCGCATACATATTAGGGTGTATCGCTCTTCTATGGAGAAAAAAATTATTATTAATCAAAACATACCTATGCGGAAAAGATGTTCTATGGTATGGAGATTAAGAGAAAAATAATAAAAAAAATTTAATTCAAAATTTAATACTGCCGCAAGGGATTTGAATTTTCGAAAAAAATGGAAATATACTGAATTTTGATTATACGATTTAAAAAAAATTATTATTAATCAAAACCTACTTATGCGGAAAAGATGTTCCATGGTATGGAGATTAAGAGAAAAATAATAATAAAAATTAAATTCAAAATTTAATACTACCGAAAGGGGGTTGAATTTTAAAAAAAAAAAAAAAAATGGAAAAATACTTAATTTTGGTTATTGATTATACGATTTTAGATTCGAAATAATTGTTTTTTTTGCAATATAAATAACAAAAAGTGATGATTAATGAGTAGTGAGTAGTATAATGTACATTGCAACATTTTATGACTCAGCTCCCCCTCCCCACACCGTCAAATCACTCCGGTTAAACAACTAGAGCAGTAGGCAATGACTTTGCGTGCTTTCAAAATTCTTCGAAGGGCTAATTCCCTTATGTGATTTCTGTCGTCAGCTAGCATTGATATCAGGACATTTTCTGGATGGCCAAAAAATCAGTTTCTTTTAATAGCTGGGTTTATGACATCCTTCAAATCATTCGAGAAATAACGCGATAGAACGATTGATTGATGCAAATGCTGTGCCTCATAAATTATGGTTTCGTTTTGATCTTGAACCACATAGACTTTTGTAATGAATGTCGTTAATGCCAATAAAGCCTCGGATGAATTTTCGTGAGCTACATTGAACCTGAGAATTCTGTTCGCGATACTAAGCCACCTTGAGTGGCAAACTTTTCCAGGATTTATCTTCGACAGACTTTCTCTGCAATGTCAGCAGTTTATGACTTCGCAAATTTCCATTAAGTACAGTTGATCAGTACTTAAGTCTTTCTTATTAGTCTCTTCACATAGCGTGTTTTCTATTTGCGTGGATGAAACTACAGATAGCTTCTCGCATCCGGCCAACGATTTTCTTATTTCGCCAGTCAGACTTCTGGGCCCAGTTGTGGTTTTATCCACGTGCGCGAAACGATGACGTAGTGGAAGCTCGTTGGCGTGTAACTGGAACACAAACTATTGTAGTGAACTATTCAAGATCAGTTCTATGTTACGTATAATACCTCCTTTGACACCTGTGTTGACAGATGTTCCGTCGCAACCAACTTTGTTACATCTATGTCATTGTCAAGGCATGACAAAAGAACTATATATGTTATTTCCAATAATTTGAGCTCTCCCAAAATTTTCAGACACTTGGCCGATGTACTCAGAGCCAGGTTCTTTTACCAAGCTTATGTGTTCTTCTATCATGACTTTTCTTTTGTTGCCTTCCATTGATAGAGTCCTGTCTTTTCGCCAATCGAAGTATAAACCAAACTGGTCCTGGTCATAATCTTTTATGACCTGAGACAATACAGTGGTTCTTGCCTTTGTTCTCCCACGCCGAATTTTATTTCTGTCAACAACGTTCTAAACATTGCTTTCTGAGATAATGCCCACATCTTGAAGAGCAGCTGATACGATGGCAGCGCCTGCTCGGTCGAAAATACCAAATCGGTCCAATGTTCTAACTGCAGCTAAACTTTTGTCACTACAGGTAGTCCTGTGTCCATCCAACCGGCACAGTTGCTGTCATGGCATCAGGCACGGGGACACGAGGCGACGTTCTGTCACTGCAGGTGTGACTGTGGGGGAGATTCCATGAAGTACCACTTCCGACTTATGGAGGCGTGGGAGGATAAAGCAGGAGACAGAAAAAAGATGGGATTACCTACTGCTCTAGTTGTTTAGCCGGATTGATTTGACGGTGTGGGGAGGGGGAGCTGAGTCATAAAATGTTGCAATGTACATTATACTATTCACTACTCATTAATCATCACTTTTGGTTATTTATATTGCAAAAAAACAATTATTTCGAATCTAAAATCGTATAATCAATAATCAAAATTAAGTATTTTTTCATTTTTTTTGAAAATTCAACCCCCTTTCGGTAGTATTAAATTTAGAATTTAAATTGTTTTATTATTTTTCTCTTAATCTCCATACCATAGAACATCTTTTCCGCATAAGTAGGTTTTGATTACGGCGCTGTCCAGATTTGTCAGCGATCACCTGAGGAGTTGCTCCTTTAGCCACGGTAGCAAAGTTTTTCCGGTCTGCGCAAAGTGTGGAGTAGCGAGTGCGTCCCCAGAGCACATCCTCTCTTGTCTTCGCCTATCTAGGGAGACTTTCGAGACGGATCCTTTGCTTGCTCTCGATTTCTTGAGGGTGAGTGGGCTCATGGATGGTGTCTAGCTGCCGCTAGACAGAGAGGGATTAGTAACAACAACAGATTTTGATTAATAATAATATTTTTTTTAAATCGTGTAATCAAAATTCAGTATTTTTCCATTTTTTTCGAAAATTCAACCCCCTTTCGGTAGTATTAAATTTTTTTTATTATTTTTCTCCTAATTTCCATACCATAGAACATCTTTTCTGCATAGGTAGGTTTTAATTAATAATAATTTTTTAAAAAAAAATCGTATTATCAAAATTAGGTATTTTTCCATTTTTTCAAAAATGCAACCCCCTTGTGGCGGTTCTTAACCTAAAATTTAATTTTTTATTTTATTTTTCCATTTATCTATATACCATAGAACATCTTTTCTGTATAGGTAGGATTTTAAATTCTGAAAAAAAAAATTTCGATCCACCCTAATATATACCTGTTTAAACACGTCAAATTTGACAGGAAATCTCTCGAATGAAGAAGTAATTTGCACCCGTCATATCATGACGGGTGATTTTCTAGTCTTGTATATTCATTTAAGTAAGTCTATATTAGATAAAGAACACCTTTAATCGTTCGTTCAGGACCTTCTTCCAAGATCCACCGTGTTTCTCCTTCAAATAGAGTTCCATCAGCTAACTTTTCTTCAAAATCGAACTTTTTAAAACAATGTGCGGCCCATCTCTCTGTTCTTGAGTACATTTTTATGTTATTTTTATTATCGTATTAATTTGTTTTTCATCTTTTTCCTTTCATTTTTTTTTGTTTTTTTAATGTGTTTTTCACTCTTCGTATAGTTTTTCTATTGCATTTAGTTTTTATTATTTTCCAGCTATTTCATGTATAATTGTGTAATTTTGTGTTTTTTCAAGGTTTTATTTTACTCTGTGTTACCAAAATATTCTTATAATGTATAGCACAATAGCAATCCTTCCTAATGGTCCTGTAAATATTTGTAAACTTGTTGCGTTTTTAATTAGGCAGCGGTATAGAGAATTGTCAAGTTTTAAGAGAGGTCACCCCCTCGGGTATTGTGATTTTTCTTCCACTTCATGACCACGTCACTGCTTAAATAACCATATGGTTATAGTTGCAGGGGCATGGCGTGGTGTTATGTTATGTTATGTTATATCTTAGATAAAGATCCAACAGATTATTCAACCAATGGAGGAGAGGAAAAGTCTTTGCATACAATTAGACTTGTGGCTTAGATAAAATTAGAGTTTAGGCATAATACAAGTTAAAAGCCTAATATGCTACATAAATTACCAAAGGGGGAATATCGCAATAAAAGTACCAATCATAAAAATCGTCAGAGCATTAACATTAATCCAACGAATGGAAACTGAAAAACGGGAAGAAAGTAATTAAGCTACGTAAATAAGTTTTGTAACTTTCTGAAGCACACTATAGGTTACGTCAGACAGAAAGCAGATGATGCTCTGGCAGGAAGGTATACGAGATCTGCATAAAACGCCGCTGAGGGAAATACCAAAGCAGAGCTCTTCACCCTTCGCCTCGCCGAATTTTTACTTTCTCGTATACGAAGTACACAAAGAGAAAGTATTGTAATCGTCAAAAAATTCGAACTCGAGAGATTTTGAAGAATCTCCACGTTTTAGACCTCCCTGAGTCCGAAAAACACAATTTTGGAATTATGTCTGTCTGTGAACACGATAACTCGAAAACTATTAGAGCTACGGGGATGAAATTTGGTATGTGGTCTTTACACATAATTTGTAGATTTCTATCAACTTTCGGACAAAATCCGTCAATGGGAAGTCTGTCTGTCTGTATGTTCGAGGTCATGCGAACACTATAACTCAAAAACTTGAAAAGCCAGATGGATAAAATTTGGTACACAGTTTTATCGTCATGAATGTAGGTCCGTATAAAATTTTGGGTCAAATCCGTCAACGGGCTGACTGTCTGTATAATAGCATACTTGTTCTACTCCATGCGCATGCGTAAATGCCTGTGCAAAGAAGGGATACTCCGAAACTTGGCAGTTTGCCAAAAACCAATTCTGGCGGCGAGATTTTGTAAGGACGCAAACATTTAGGGCGTCTCGTTTTACTTGCGTATTGAAAGCAATCTCTGCGCATGCGCAAGCTATTCTGTTTTCTTCTCCGCACGCGGAACTCGCATTGCTAGAGTTTGATAAAAAAATAAATATTGCGAAGTTTTAATACATACGTATCTTTTTGAATATGATTCTTCACCTCAATATTTTACTACCACTATAATCAACAATGAAAAACCTTCTGATAGTCATTGCATTCTGGGTTACAGTTGGTTCGAACTTTTTATGAACGCAGGGGGAAGGGAAATGACAAATATTTGAAAAGTATACGAGAAAGTTTAGGGGAGGCCACTCCCGCTGGTTTTCAACTGTATTCCGCATATTTTCCCCCATGGAACAATGGCGCCAGTGAGCGCAAAAATTGAAATTGTGTTTAAACCTAAATAATAATATATAAAACATTTTTGAACTGATATGATTTATTTGTTGCAAATTATCCGCGATAGGCTGGTTCACACTTCATGTTAATTTCGTGATATCAACCAAGATTAATTTTATACTTCACCTTATTTAGTTTTTGGTACACTAGAAGCACCAACTTCCACAAACAACTAAGAAATAAATTTTAAAACACTAAAATATTTATCACACTATTAAAAAAACAGTGCCCAAAAATATATTAATATTAGAGATAAATTTTGATGCTCAATAAAATGAAAATATACTGAATGTTTTGCAGTTAAGGAAGTCAATGGTTTAGGTCCTTACATTTAGTAAAACATAATGTCGAAAGGACAGTGACTCTCGGTCGGCTTTAAGAGTAGCGACTATTAGTAAAACACAATGGAAAGGTTTTTACTTTTATTTTTGCCGCCACGCAATGAAATTGCTGAAGCAGTGATTTCTTTATATAACATAATTTGCATTGAAAGTTTATGACGTATGTATTTATCTCTTTATTTTTAGACATTCCTATATAACAACGATATCGAAAACAATTTTTAGTTCTAGAAATGAACGACCAATATGCATTTAATTACCAAATATAAGCTGTTAACTTTTTGAAATCCATTAATGCTTTTCTTAAAGCATTGTTTTAAAGGGATTGCAGAAATGTAAGGGCAAAATTATTTATAGGAATTAATTGAAATTCTGCATGGCCGGCCGTATAAAATTGATTGCATTGATTTCTGTAAAAATTTTATTTTGTTTTAAACATTAATGTTGGTAAATTAGATCATTTGCTGAAAACTACTGTCAAATGAAGGGTAAGTGTAGAATACTTGATGTTTCTATAAAAAAAGATTTCCGATCAATGACTATCTTATATGTCATGATATAACTAAAATCCCTATTTTAACATTAAGGAGTAAAAATTTTGTTAGCTCATATATCCGAAAAGAATAAACCTGGAAAAAGGAATTTAATTTTTGAGGACAAATTTGATGTAGTTTTGAAATTTCGCTTCGAAAATTAGTGTTGCCACTGGAAATTGTGAACTTAGTTCTTATTTCAATACGTAGATGAGCCTTTGTGAAATTTTTTGATATAAAATACTTGAGAGTACCTAAATTCCTCTCAAATGATATCTTTTTTTATCAAAGATTGCACAATGAACAATGTCAAATGAAGCTCTTGATTAACTTTTTTCCCGTGAATGTACGAAAATATCGAAGGAATAGTGTATGTTTTTTAGAGAGCAGTATTCTGTTTTATGATGAGCATTTGAGCTGTAGCATTGTGCTCAAATTAAATACAGTTAATATAAAAATCGAACCTAATTTTAGTAATTGGTTTAATATACATTTTTCTTACTTTTAAAATTCAACTTTAAACGTCGTAATACGTGTACTCAATATACTTGCTCTGATTTTGAAGCATAAACTTGATGTTCAATCCTCAACCAGGCTTTCAAATTGAAGTTGACATTTGTGAGAACATATCCGTATGCTTAGCTAAAATATAAAAATTGATAGAAAGTATATTGTAAACTTTATAAAAAATTAAACTATCTTAAATTCGTAAGGGAAATGAGCGAGAAAGTACAATCGCGCGATATTCAGTTATGGAAATGACTTAGTTTATTCCTTGGAGTAAAAGCCAATGGTCAAGCGGCTCTGAAATCGTAAACCACTTTTCGAAGATACAGCCACAGAGGCACTCCTTCGCTGCGGATTCAGCTTCAGAAGAAAATGAAACCTAACAATATTTTAATCAATACGCTTAAATAACATGCATGTTCGCAACAACGAACACACTTCATGTTGAATATTGATGTTGTTTTCTCTCATCAATTAGACTGTTTGAACCAATTGTTTTTATAGTTATAATATTTAAATAAATAGTGGTGTTGGTTGGTTGGTTGGGGTTTAATGGCGCAAGAGCCATTTTTGGCTAAACTGCGCCAAACGTATGGTAGATAGGCAGGATCACGGTGATAAAATATATGGTGTTATATTAAAAGAGGTACATAAAATTCTAAAATAAAGTTGAAATTCTTAGTTGCATATGAAAAGATAAAATCATGTTGCCAAAAATGGATAGATGAACGATGAAAGAGAAAAAAAATGCAAGTTTTAAAATACATCAGATGTAAAATATGTCTAAAATATCACATGGTGGGCAAAGACCAAATAAAATACCAAGGACGAAATCTATAGAGAGAAAATGTTTAAAATATTAAAGTACTAAACAAGTTAGTTAAAAGAAAACAATTCAGCGCAGGTCGTTTGTTTTTAAAATATTGTTTTTTAAAAAAAGGCAAACAATGTACAAAACAGAAGCAATAATGCTACCTGTTTTTGTATTTGTCTCCTTTTTGTGGTTTGGAAGAGGGTGGAGGACTGTTAACTGCAGGCGAGTCTTCCAAATCCTCCGACATGTCATATTCCAAGGCATCCTCTTCTGATAAAGAGGAGGAGCTCATCTCGGCATCCGCATCAGATTCCCGAGATTGTAAAAGTTGTTTTTCTAATGGAGGGAGAACAGCCATATAGTGTATATAATATATATAAATAGTGGTGTTAATTGAAAATTTTGTTGAGAAATTATTTTAATACTGTTTAAATTTTATTTCAATATGAAATTTTAATACTGTGTAGATATCCAAAAATTGCATTGAGCAATGTGAAATAAAAACAGTTTATTTAACACTTTTGTAGAAGAATGTTCCAAAATGTGCCTTCAATCCCAGTATTTGAAGCATCTGGTTCTCGCATCTTATAAAATAAAAACCGGTGGCGTCTGCTACTGTAGGACTTACAAGAGTAGCTCAAAACTTGGAGGAGATGATTGAGAACGGTTGATTCAATAGAGGAATACCAGGAAATAAGGAAAATTATTATTCATATATTTATTCCAAATTTAAGAAACAGACTAGAGAAGATTCGTAAAATACTAGAGTTAATCAGGTAACTAGGCGCGAATCGATTTCTTTAATATCTTACATTTTAAAACTTTTGATTCACGACTCTGTGTCTGCAAAAAAATAGGGTGCTGAAATCATTATGTTTATGCATGCGTCCACACGAAAAGTTGTCGCTTTAATAAACCAACAGATAAGCTTAAAACAGAATATTTAAACAATTAACTCGTTAGTAAAAATACAATATTTTAAATATTAAAGATTTTTAAAAATCAATGATTTCATATACAAAATACTGTTCCAGTGTTTGACGCACCTAACTGTTTATTTATTTGTTTACTTATTTTCTAAATCGTATTGCAGAATTCGGGTTTATTTTTACTGCTGACTTTCTGCTGTGACATCGTGAAATGATTCATTTGTAGCTTTATTTTGTTTTTCTTTTGTTGCTATGAAGTCACAAAAATTCCTGCTTCATAAAAGAAAATAATAATACGATTTTTTATTCATGTGATTTATCTGTTCTAAGAATTTGATGATTTTAAAAGTGGATGGATTTCTGTTGTTGTTGTTGTTGATGATGATCTTCGAAGATCAGCAGAGCTATATCAGGTCCATGAGCCTGTGCACCCTAAAGAAATCCAAAGTCAATAGAGGATTAGAAACAAGATCCTGATAGGAAAGCCCCAGACATGCAAGAATATGATCAGGTGTGGCCTCTTCAGCAGTACATTTTGGGCAGATCTCAAAATACTTAGAATTATCAGAGAAAGTCAAACTTCTGATATGCCCACTAAGGAAGCGAGTAAGAGTTGATTGATCGCGTCTGCTGCAGTCAATTGATAGACAGCCACCTGGTCAAGAACCCTGATACCAGTGATGCACCGGTAGAATGAGCCAGATAGTTTTATTCCTGCCTTTAGCTCTAGAGAACAGATCCAGGTAGGTGAGAGGTGCAGAAGGCACTGAAGCATCATCAGCACCTGCTTTAGCAAGTGCATCTGCAATCTCGTTACCTTGGATGTTGACATGAGACGGAATCCACTGCAGGTGAATCCGGTAAGAAACTGCGAGACTTTTAAGTTTGTTAAAAGTATTCATTCCTGTATTATCTCTTACTCTAAGCCAATTGGCCAAATGTTGGATAGAACTTTTGCTATCTCTTAGTATCCAAATTCCATTACTGGATTTCTTTGTGTGAGAGAGGAGATGCAAATGAAGGCAGTATGGATGATGGAACAGGTTCGATTGTTTTCAAAAGACAGAGCTGTCGCCCGAGTCTTGCATTCTTTGAAGACATGTGCACCTTGTGAGAGAAATAATGAAAAATATTTACCTAATACATAAACTATGCAAAAATGTGTATATATATATTTATTTATAAGTAAAAATAGACTGCCCCTACGCCACACCTTTTGTTTCTCGCCCAATTATGCAAAGAAAAAAAATCCGATTATTGCCAACAATTTCAATATGGCACTGTATACGTAGAGTTCTCCAAATCATTTCGGCTAAATAAATCCATAAATCGAAATTTCTTCAGCAAATTTTATTTTGGCTTCGTTGACACATGTGATTCAATGAACTTACATTGCTCATACTCAGAATAATGAAGCATGGGTGCCTACAGTTTACCGTATTCGTGGGAGATGAGAAACTTCTATAAAAGTTAACAGGAACTTTCTCTGTGAGTAGCCCCTTCTTCCGGGCGGGTACTCCGCAAAGCTACCAACTTTCATTAATTATGAAGAGTTGAGAGAACAACCACTTCTGAAGAACCAAAATGCATTCTACTCAAAGAACAGTTAGCTGGATGATGTCTTAGCTCCGTATATCTCGTTTCATCTCAGTATATAAATATTAACCCTCTGACTGCGTAATTTTTTAAATCACTATTTAGATGCAACGTTTGCGAAAGTCTTCTATTACCGTTGAGCTAAGCGAATTGTTATTTATATGCAAAGTTTTATTAGTATAATATGATCCAACGCTGTAAAAGAACTAAGTTAACACATTAGCTTGTGAAAATCGCAGGATGCAGAAGAAAATAGATTTGCATCCAACCCGCGGAAATCGCGGGATGTGCAAGTCAGAGGGTTAATACTTCGAGAATCTTTAACAATGTTTTAAATTGTTTGTTTGAGTATGTGTATCGAATCGATATAAAATATATTTTGCATGGGACGAAATTTATTTTCGATACATAGCCTAACAATACTTTGCTGTCTGAAATTATTTTAATTTATGATTATATAAAATGCTAATTACAATTACGGCAGATTAAGTTTAAAATATTTCAATTTTTTAGGAACCTGGAATACAAAAGAAATATAAATAAATGCTAAATAAGCAAAATATAGAGTTACGAAAATGTGGAGATTATTATGCTACAATTATAAATAAAATAAGTCCTAGTAGTTTTGTCCTCGTAGCAGCACATTTGTAAAATTACACAGTTTGAATCCTAAAGAAAATTAGCAAGAAGTATAAT
>BGPR01004516.1:46920-58173 GCA_013235015.1 Araneus ventricosus | reverse complement strand
AAAATTAAAAAAAAAAAAAAATATTTTTCAATGATATCAATTAAGTTGCAATACAGTTATTTTCTCTAATTTCTATAAATTTTGAAAAATATTTGTGGACATAATTTACAGCAATACTTTAAATTGTTGCAATATATTTCAAACCGTTAAAATTGTTGAAACATATATTCAGATGCGTGCTTCTCTTCCATTGTTGAAAGATGAGGTAATATAAGTTATGGAAACTTACTGATTTAACTTTCTACTACTTCACCAATTTTTCCGTGAAATCTGTGCACAATGTCTCTCTCTTCTAAGATATTAAATACAGTAAAACGCCGGTTAACCGAAATAAAAGAGGGGGAGCCATTTCGGATAACGATTTTTTCGGTTAAACCCTGAACATCCATTACTATTTTGTATACAGGGTTCCCACTTATATCCGTTACACCCCCTTAACTTCTAAACGGTAACAGCTTAGGCCATAAAGTTGGTGTCTAGGTATAGTAAAAAGGCTATGCGCTACTCGATGAGGCAACTTACAACGCCATCTATCGGCAAATTTTGGAATTAGCGGTCCTATCTCGTGAACGGTAAAATATACAAGAAAAAAGTCAATTAGGAAGTTGTAGAGCACTCTCGATTTAGTACGAAAAGATACCTTGCGTACATTAATACTCAAAACAGAATGCAAAAAATGAACATTTGTTTGGTCACGATTTCGAAAATTGTCATGTCATAAAGAGTGGAAGAAAGAAACTGAGACACGTCCCTGTCTTCTGTATCCTTTATTTATATTGCTCAAAATTCTCTCCGTTAGCCACTATACACATTTGCACTCTGGACTGGATTTCTCGCTTCTCTCGCGTTTCACAACGCCATAGTGTTGAAAATCACAATCAGACAAATGTTTATTTTTTACATTCTGTACTGAGTATTAATGTGCGCAAGGTATCTTTTCGTACTAAATAGAGAGCGGTTTACAACTTTCTTGAATTTGATTTCTATGGATGAGTTTAGAACTAGCTTTGAAATATGGGACGAAAATGAGTGTTGTAGTTTTGAAGTGTTATTGAAAATTAGTGTTATTTCTTAGTACATTAATTTTTTTTAAATGATGTCTTATATTCCATTATACGAAGAACTAGGCCAGAATTAAGCTTGGTGTTAATTATCTTTTTGAGTCGCTGTCTTTTGGATCAGCAATATATAAATGTTCAATTCATTATTTGTAAATTCCACATAGCGCGGATTATCAGTGGTATTTCCTCGCACAGGTGCTACAGACGTTTAACTCGTGCTGCGGGGCTCTGGGTGGGTGCTCAAAATCTATATGACGTATTACATCACAGAGCTAAGCCGACGACGAATTTACGCCATTGGATGGGGGAGGAGCCTCAAAACAATTTTATTCCTGTGTCCTCGTTTTGTCAAAATCCACCACTGACAGCACTATGCTTTATCTTAATGTAGGTTTTATTTTTTTAGTTAAATTAATATATAGATGGTTCAAGACTCCCTTGGACTTGGTTCAGCAGATGATGAACCAAGCCCACGGGATTCATTTCTGAAAACACAGGTCACAAATATTATTAACTGCATTTAAAATAACAGTGGCCTTCTGATTGTTCTTGCTGCCTGGTGCATACATGTAGCGGAATCGAATCAAAAAATTTGGACCTTGACTCTGACCACCATGTTGCCGATATTCGTCGTGCCTGGCTCGTCGTAATTGTGAACCAGCTTGTGGCAACTTGAGGATTTACCGCCAGCGGAGTATATGAAGACGTTCAACCGAGAACTCTTTTTCTCTTGCCTTTTTCTTTCCAGGTTGTTTACACCCGGTTCCTCCGGTGACTGATGTTTTCTTCACCTGTAGTTTGGAGTCCATGGGCTTATCCTAACATCTTGAATCGTCATGACATACCGTTTTTAATATTGTTGTTTGTATTAAATAAATTGTTTTATTCATCCAGCAGCGCCTTCTGATGTGTGCAACATACACCCTACATGCGCCACATACAAACTGAACCAAGTATTTGATTCATTATATGAAACAAAAAATAATACAAAAATACATACATTCAAAATATAACATTTCTAATCTACCTTACCAATGTTAGAACGAAACATGGGCTTGTCTAACTTTAACTCTGACACTCCATATATGATATATTCATCCAATTACTTTAGTTCTTTCAATTGCATAAAAGATTAAGACAGATTTGACAACCATAAAATCAAGCCTGATAAAAATATAATAATATTGATTAAAGTATGCGAAATAATATAGATTTAAAATGTTGTCATTGACAAGGCGAAATGTGCAAATGCTTTGCTTGATGCTTTTATGAAGTTGATTATTCCTCCTTCTATAGAACAAAGAATTTTATTATAAGTATGATTCATTAAACATACCTTTTATTCGTATTAATTAGGACATCAAATGGCAGTAGCAAAAATCGACATGATAATTAGACAGCAGATTACGTTACGTGGGTATATTTTCTTTTTCAGGGTGAAATCTTTCCCATATATTTGAACACAAATCCACCTGTACCACAGCTAATCGCTCTATAGCAGCAGAGATTTCTTAACGAAATTCTACTTAGAGGAGCAGTTTTACTAAATATTTCTAAGATTGGCTAAAAAGGCTATATGATAGAATCTTATTTAGGAATATCCTAATCCACTTTGATCCTCTTATGTAATAAAGTTTTCGAGACACATAAGCTTTTCTATAAATTTCGAAGACCTAATTTAAATATACATGTTTTTATACTGCATAATACTTTATTCATTTCTCTCATTTTTCTTTTTCTCTCAACCTTCTAGAATTATATTTCTATCTGTAAACGTATAATCGCTTTTGCCTATGCTTTGAAAGCTGTCCAAGAAACTGACTTGTTCGACAACGAGAAATTTTAGATTAAAATACATCTTTACTCAATTCTGCAATGAGCCAATTAGTAGCTAGAGGATAATAGTGAACCACTAACCTTAAATGCATTTAAGCAACACATACTTCAATTAGTCGAAAATTAATCAATTGTCATAAATATTTTTTGAGCCAATAATATTTCCTACAAAGTAATGTTAATGAAATGAACCACAGGGAGGGAATTCACCTTAGCTCTGTTACAAAATCACAATTTTCGCAAATTTACCATTTTTAAAAACTCTTAACATTAATTAACTTAAACATTAATTTAAATATAATTTATTATATTAATCATGTGTTTTTCATCTTATCTTTTCATCAAATTGGTCATCTCTTATTTGCAGAGCGCAGGAAAGTGAATATTTATAACTAAATATATTTTTATCACAGTTTAATTCTCTTTCGAATTTTGTTCCATTTTATCTCGAAGACTGAGTAGGAGTGCAGAAGCAAAAATCATATTTTTAAAAATTGCACCGTTTTTAATATTATTATTTTATATAGAAAGGAGTTTTCAGCGTATTGTCTATTCCACCAATTGCTTGAAACTTTATTGAAGCATTCTGCTTTTGGTTGCAGAGTGCCGGAAATCTGAGCATTTATGCATAAATATATTTTGATCCCACTTTTAAGGCTCTTTCTCATTTTATCTCGCAGTCGAAGTGCACAAGCCGATTTCACATTTTAAAACAATTGCACCACTTTTAAAATGACAATTATTTTTTTATATTCAAAGGAGTTCATGGAGTTGCATCCATCTTTCTGTCCAGAAGCTTTATTGAAGCAGTCTGCTCTTGTTTGCAGAGTGCAAATAATTGAATACTTTTGTGGAAATCGGAATCACTTTCTGTGCAAATTTAGACTTTTCTTCAAACTTAGTAGAAGTTTCTTGACTCGGAATTCACTATCTATGTCAAGGTATTGCAATTTTGAAAGTAAATGCGTGGTTGCAAATACCTGAGTAATTCAATGCATTGGTATCATACCATCGTGTTTCTTAACTTGGTACGCGCAGGAAGAGTTATTTTTCTTGCTGTAGATGTCTCTAAATAACGGTGCCATGGCAATGCACTTTTCTTCCTCTCGAGTGCAACTCAGAAATCCCTGCGAAAAGTAACCTATCAAGCAATAGAAATGTTTAATCCATATGCAGCCTTTGATTAGTTAACAGTTTCATGGGTGGCTTTAGTGAATTTTCATGAGAACTTAAAAAAAAGATTTCAACTCGTGACGTCCACAGTTAGGGGTTTTGAGATGTAGTGCCGATTTGGATGTTACTTAGAGTGAAGAATACAGGTTTGTTATAGTTAAATTTCTTCTATTCAGAACGCTGTAGATACAAATGTAGTTCTAAAGGAAACAAAATTTCGCTAGAATTTCGTACAAGAGATATGCCAATATCTCTGGTAATGTTTGCAGAGTATTTTCATTACTGAAGCAAAATTGAGTTATTCGTGTGGGGTTTTGTTTGTTTAAATAAAAATGCCGAAGAAATTCCTTTTTGAACACAAATTATTTTTTCGTTAAAAAAATTGGTTTCATGCAAGAATCTGCACCACCTAATGCTGCTTTTTAAAAAAATTCTATCTGTTAAGAATTCAGTGCCAGTTGTGTAGGTGTGAATTTTTCTCGTATATAATCTTACCAATTTGTACAGTAGTCACTTTGTAAATATACCTTATACAATAAACAGCTTCTGAACTACTCCTGACTCTGTCCATCTCTACCCCGAATAACATGAGACCCAGGCCATCTGCAAGATAAGCCCTTCATTTTCGTGTAACAGAAGTGTGGCTAGCAGCCCATAATGTCTGAGGAAAGTCCGGTTCCGAGGGGTTGTCTGTGTATTGAAGATTTTTGTGTTCAGGTTAGTGTGAGATTTTTATGTTCAGGTTAGTGTGAGATTTTGCGTTAAAATTGGGAATTCGTGTTAGTGAATTGCGTGTGGTTATTAGTGCAGTGTATTTTAATTGTGTTGTAGTAGAGAGGTAATGGACATATTTAGTGTTGTGTAGAGGTAATAAAGAGGTGAGTTTCGGGAATTGAGCAAATAGTGTAGCCTAATTTGTGACGAGCAATTAGTGTAAGGTAACTGTAATTGTGAGGAAGAAATTATAGTTGTGTTAACAAACTTCTGTCGAGATAACAGAGTGGTTATAATTGTGTGGAGGCATTTATAGTGTGTTAATAATTTGTGAGTGGAATTAATTGTGACTGTTTGTGATCTATTTGTGTTGTGTTAATCAGGTGGTAATAGTGATAATCAGTGTGTCGAACTAAGTAATTAATAGAGTGCTAAATTAATTATTTGTGTCCAAATAACGGTGTTGGGTTAAGAGTTAGTGTGTTTCTAGAGTTGAGCTAATAATATAATTTATTAGTTAAGTGTGTTGCTATTTAGTTGTGTTAGAATAGTGTAGTTAATTGGTTAAGTGTGCTGCTAATTAGTTGTGTTGGAATAGTGTAGTTAATTGGTTCAGTGCTGTTAATTGTTGTGTTGAAATGTCATTTCTAGAATTGAGATAATAGTCTAGTTAATTGGTTAAGTGTGCTGCTATTTAGTTGTGTTGGAATAGTGTAGTTAATTGTTGTGTTGAAATGTCATTTCTAGAGTTGAGATAATAGTCTAGTTAATTGGTTAAGTGTGCTGCTACTTAGTTGTGTTAGAATGGTATAGTTAATTGGTTCAGTGTTGTTAATTGTTGTGTTGAATTGTCATTTTGGTGTTAATTGTGTACTGTGTAGTGTGTTGAATTGTTAAAATCGCAGTTCAATTATATTTAATGATTAAAAATTTCTGGATCAAAAACGTCTACTTGGAAGCTGAGAAAAGAGGATATAGTTCTGGTTGTAAAGGAAATGGGTTTGACTGTGCCAGCCTATGTGAGATTTATTGCTTTAAAAAATCTTGTAGAGAACAGCGACATATATAAAAATCAATTAGAGGCTTCCCAACGCATTGCTGATAGTGTAACTGAAAGGCGGCAATGAAAAATCAAAGAAAACAAAGCAAAATTGGAAATTGAACGAGCAAAACTCGATGAATTAGAGAAGCAACTAGAAATAGAGATAGTGAAAAAACATTTGCGAGAAATACAAAATCGTGTGACAAGATCATGTCCAAATCCGGAGATAGAACTCCAAGGAACAAATGGAAATTGTTCCGACCCCTTAAGCAGTCCTGACGGAGTCGAAGAAGAAAAAGGTTCCAGTCACCAACAAGGGATTTCGACCATAGCCGACAAGGGACTGGTTGACCTCCTGGGTTTCCGACCATAAATAAAACACTTGCATCTGCCCCGAGCTCTTTTGGACAAACTCTGCAAGGAACCGAAAGGACAGTTAATAGGAAAAGTGTCGTTACTAAGTGCGGTAACGAGTCTAATGCGGTTTCTGAAGTAGGGAAATCGGATACAGTTATCAGATTTAAGAAAGACGTGGGTGTGAAAGACGAGAGATTGATGGGGTCGCTGGAAACGAATTCGTAAGTTAAAAATAGGAAAGGTTTTCTGAAAGCGAAACCATTATGGGTTTGAATATTAAGATAAATGCGGATGATTTGTTTATTGTGGCGGAAAGAGTTAACAGGGCAGTCGGATCGGGTGTAACTGTTGGACATATTGATGAATTAGAGAAGGGTTTGTCTGGAAATGATGTGGTTTTGAAAGGTGGAATGAATGCGGGTAAATTGTGTTTGGTTGAAGATAGCGGGAGTGGAGGACTTGGATTGCCATCAAGTGTTGTAGTGGGTTTGAATTATGACGGTTTGTATTTGAGGAAACCGAGGTGTCTAAAAGTTATGATCAAGAGAAATTGGTGGTCAGCGGGGGCCAGGACTTTGTGAGAGCAGGTGTTGTGAAGATGTTTGGGTTAAATTTGAGGAATAGTTGTGGCTGGATTGTTTGAGGTATTCCGAGGAGGGAGGAGACTGTGGTGCGTCACAACGGAACCAGAAAGTGCTCATTTGGCGAGCTCAGCTACTTATGACCACCGAAAGGATGCCTATGAGCCAAAATAGGATGGATCCTGGAGTTTCAGGGTTGCTTTGCCATGTTTTCGAGAAATGGCAGTTAAGGAACTCCTTCTTTGTATCCGTGATATGTGATGGCGGTGAAACGATGATACCACTTGATGTTCCTTACTCCAGTGTTTTGCAGAAACTATGAGTGTGTTATAGAAATCACAGGTATTCTACGTATGGACTGATGAGCTGTAAGTGAATTTTACAACTTTTCTTTAGGTAGATTCCGGAATTGTAAAATGGCGTCTGTTCATCTGTGTTATAAAAATTATAGTTGATAATCTAATTGGAGAAGAGACTTAAGTGTTTAATTTAATGGTATGGTTTTAATATTGGTTAATTAATCTAAAATTATTACTTGGGTATTAGTGAACAATTAATGGATCTATATTTAATTGAATAATATAAGTTATTCCTGAATTTAGAAAATGATCTTTCTTTTAAATGTTCAAATGAACTGGAGTCCCATTGTTTGCTAAAAAAGACATCGGTTGTATCAGTAAACTGCATAGTTTTGATGCAACGAAGCAAAAAAACTATAAAGACGAAATCTTTTGTCTAAGGAACACCGCGTATCACTCACAGAGGCTTTTCTGACTAAAGATTTTTATGATAATTAATTTAACCCTGAAATCAGCTTATCCAGTCTCTTTATAAAACGGGCAGATTGAAAGAAAAATTAATGTCATTATTACGATATATGACAGAAAACGTTTTCGGTTGTATGAAAACGAATCCCGAGTGATCGCGATCATCACGGCACCAATAATTAGAATTGCAACTCAAATTATGTATATTTCTAAAATGAAATTTTACTAAGATTTTTTTATTATTATTTTGAAATGCTAATGTTAGCTTGTTTCTAAAATTAATGTCGTTATCACAGCAGATGATAGAAAGCGCTTTTGGTGTTAAAAACAGAATCCCTAGTGATTGCGATCATCATGGCACCAATAATTAGAATTGAATTGCAACTCAAACTATGCATATTTCCCAAATGAAATTTTACTAAGAGTTTTTATTATTATTTTGAAATGCTGGTGCTAGCTTGACTCTAAAATTAATTAAAATTAATGTCGTTATCACGGCAGATGACAGAAAACGCTTTTGTTTGTAAAAACAGAATCCCGAGTGATCGCGATCACCAATAACTATTTGTTTAATAAAATTGCGTGTTTAGAAATTTTATTGAAATTTAAGTATATAAAATTTTTCTTCATAACACGTAAAATACTTATGCAGCTCAAACTATGCATATTTCTCAAATGCAATTTTTCATTAAGGTTTTTTTTAATTATTGTTTTGAAATGCTGGTAATAGAAAAGAAATTCTGAATATCACTTAAAAAAATATTCGAGTTTATCTTGTTCTTTCTTTATAAATTCTGAAGACTATAAGCATTGCTTTAGAAGTCTTTTTTTAAAATTATGAATTCACAATTACTTTGTCTGAAGAAAATTTCCCTAAAGTCATTCAACTTTTTTAATGAGTTGAATTAGACTTTTTTTAATTTTAAAGAATTTACATATTTTTTGAGGGAGAAGGGGACCGGAGTCGAAATTTACTTTTATTTATGAATATTATATTAAAACTTCAACAATAAATTAATTTCGCAGGAATGCATTTGTATATTTTTTCTTCTGGACCGCGCTCCTAACAGCTCAAAATATTAATTATTAATTATGTTAATGGCAACTAAGAAAAGGGAAACGTATTTTTACTTTTCGGGACAAGTGTTTTCAATATTTCTGGTGTAAAATGTTAAGTAGCACATGTGTATTTTAGGTTCCTGTTATTAATGTATGCTCAGTATAGAATCATACTCCTAAGAGTTTCACGCATATTACAGACGTGCAGTTACTCAGCTGAACTATGAAAATTGTAATAAATTTTAAGATTTCTTTATTCCAGGCACTGAAAATAGGAATGCAATAAAAAGAGTTCTGAATTCTGCCCTTATGAAAAAGTAGTGCTTTGTTGCACAAAACGCGCGACGAATTCGTGCGAAACTAAAATGTTTGCTAATCGTTATAATAGTTTTATATTTAACAAATTTTCTTATCTCTATCTGAATCAGATCCTTTACCTCTCAGTAAGAAAAATGGTCTATGAAATTTATTTTTTAATTAAATGCATAGGGGCAGCTTTACCCTTATGAATAAGATGCTTTTAACCACAAAGACACTAATTGTTGAAACCAAACTAAGAATATACACTGTTTCATATTGCACAATATTTGATTCTGTTTAAAATTAGTATTACTCAATTAATTATGATAGTTATAGTATTTAATAAAGTTGACAACAGCTTCACCTATAATATACAACTTGTTTGAGTTTTATTTTAACTTGCTACTGTATGGCAACCGGATGGGATATAGTGATCAAAGAAAAAAAAAAAGATGACTGAAAATTCGGTTTTTGTTATTTTGTAATCCGAAATTTAAACTGCTTTTTCAGATTAATGAATATTTATTTTTATTTATTTTCGTTATTTTATCATTCATCTGGAGTTCTTTTTGATCATTTGAATGATTTCAATTACAAAAGGCATCCGTGGAACAGTTTTTGCTGCTATTATTTACGGATAGTATCTGCCAACAGAAAAGTATAACAGCATTTTTGAAAATACATGAATTCACCGGAAAATTATGTTAATATTAATTGTTTGGATTCAAAATTAATTGAAAAGTATACTGCAAAAATCAGAAGGGAGGGAGGGGATGATTATAAACTGATATGGATAATTTAGTCCCGATGAGTGAAAACTTCAAATCTGCTGTCGCAAAGAAAAATATTCGAGTTAAGATATCATTTAATGAAATATTGTTCCTTTTGTTTTAAATAGTCCACATCGTTAAGTAAAGCAAAAGAGTACTTAAAGCAGAATTATTTTCATTATAATAATCCTACTGTTTCATTTTGACATATTTCACAATTTTAAATTTTGCATAACTTACGCTAGAGACCAGCTGATGAAAATAAGATACTTGTACGTCTATATTTTCTTTTTATACTAGAAGGGCGTGAAGTAACATAAGAAATTTCAAACACAAGAAAAGTTGTATTACGTAATGGAACAGTCGATGAACTTTCTTTAATAAGGTTTAATTTGGTACATTCATCCCTTTCGGGAGTTTTCAGAACCTTACACATTAGACATTGTTTCAAACAAAATACGAAGCATCCAAGATGATTCCTACTGTTTCATTTTGCCATGTTTCATAATTTAAAATTTTGCTTAATTTATGCTGGAGGCCAGCTGATGAAAAAAAGATACTTGTACGTCTATATTTTCTTTTTATACTAGAAGGGAGTGAAGTAACATATGGAATTTCAAACACAAGAAAAGTTGTATTACGTAACAGAACAGTTGATGAACTTTCTTTAGAAAGGTTTAATTTCAGACAATGAAAAACTATTAACAAATGTGGATTATCTTATACACAACGTATGACACCCCGATAAGTCGTTAACAAACTAGAAGGGTAGCTCAGGTATAAAGAAAAAAGTCATATTTATTTTAAAGCATGGGGTCGGGAACTCAATTGGGGACTATATGACAAAGAATTAGGTAAAAGAAAAGGATAAGTCAGACAAAACGTACAACATAGACTTAATAGAATATAAATTTATAATGGCACAACAATCCCTTTGCATGAATAGCAACGTACCAATCGTGTATAACTTCATATGGCAAATCCTTTGAACTTGAAGTGCTCCAAAGGCTTGTTGTTGATACTGCATCCTAATTGCCATTATCATATCCTTCAAGATGCCTTCAATTTGTTATGCGACATTTGATGAAAACCGCATATACAAAAACATTCTTTCGTTTTATTAACCACGCAAACTCTGAAATTGCCATTATTCAAGTGTGACTCACCGGTTGTACATGCCGGTGTTAACGCGTTAATTTAGTTTTTATGTATGTATCTCTATAAATAAGTTTTCAGCAATGGTAAACCTTGCATGCCTACTTTTAATGACCAGAAACAACTTTACTTTTATCCATACATATTTCATAAAATTTTTGTTTAAGCATTTTTTATAATTAAAAAATTACATTTTCGCCAACATTGTCTTGATCTTGCATTTACATTATATTCTTGATATAATTTGAAATCCAAATATACAAAACAGAAAAAGTATTTCTTATATTTTTAAATTTGCTTTAATTTGAGGAATAATTGGAAACATTGGCATGATCAACATAGAAAAGACAAAATTTAATAATTTGATTATATACTGGGATTTTATAATTCAATTTCCCATGGTATAAAAAGTATTATAAGTAGGGTAATACTAGCGGT
>BGPR01004516.1:24050-37427 GCA_013235015.1 Araneus ventricosus | reverse complement strand
TAGTCATATATGGAAAAATCGCAAAGAGAAGCAGACACACACACACAGACGTGGTAACTCTTTTATCGTTATTCGAAATAAAGCACACACACAATCTTCATGAATTAAACATGCATGTAGGAAAAAAAAAGTTCTTTGGTGGTTAAAATTGTTGAGATTAAATTTTATTTTGATCAATGTGAAAAGGAATTAGAATGTAAAACATGAGTTTCATTTCATTAATTTATTCAAACCTAAGAGAGTTTTATTTTTCTATGTTATTGATAGAATATTCTTTGGTTGTTTTCATCATTGGAAGAAATGCGTTTAAAAATCAAAGTGAATTTTAGTCATGTATGGAAAATTAGTTAGAGAATATATATATATATATAATTAATGAAATTGAATAAATAGTTCGTGAAATAAAATAAAATTGAAAGGAATTGAGATGAAAGTCGAAAAAAGTTTGAAAAAAAACCCACAGAAATCGGTCGAAATTTTTTTTTAAGTATCGAAATAAATGTTTTATTAGTTAATAGGCGAAAATTTTAGATTAGTGGAATGTTTTATATAGTTTTAGAATTAACTATGATGAATGGTCCCTAAATTTTTTAGATAAAATAATTTGTGATGAATCTATGCATTTGCAAGGTTTAATGTCACCTTTCTAGTGTTATTCGATGTATACAAAGTCTTTATAGATAAGTTATATGTCCAACAAAAAAAAGAGAGCGATCTTTAATGGTTAATATTAATGAAACAATTTGGTCGATGTTAAGTGAATTCGGAAAGAAAAAAAAATAATGCCAACACTTTCTCGTTCAAGAATCAAATTTTCCATTTAAGTTTAAGAGAGTTTAACGTTTTGTTATTCCTGAAACAGTTAAAAACGGAATTTTAAGTTAACTTATTCAAACTAAGTGATTTTTAGTGCTCTTGTATGTTATTGTTAGAATATTCTAAAATTGTGTTTGTTAGTGGAAAAATAAGCTTGAGGCAAAGAGGAAAGTTGAATGATGAAAGAAAAATAAATCCAAGTTGGATCATTCGAAGAATTATTCTTATAAAAATGATTTAATTAAGAAACAGATTTTATGAGAATTAGCAACTAAGTAAACATTTTGTTATTTAAGAACAGAAAATGCGGAAGTTTTGAAATTTTCCTGAAAACAAATGAAAAACGTTATTCGATAACGAAAAAAAGAAAAATTAGCATGCCGAAAAACAGAATAAGATTGAAAGTTTAACTCTAATTGATGAAATTCTGTTCAAAAGCTGAGAAAATTCAAAGTCTCTAAAAACAAAAAAGAAAAAAAATGAAATTAAGATTGTAAGTATCCAATTATTATGTTTATTTTATATTTAAATATTTTATTTTAATGCACGCATGATGAGTTATGATTGAATTGATGTAAATCTGTGAAAGGACATTATGAAAAAAAAAATCTAAGCCACGAAAATCAAACTTTTGTAAAAGAAATAAGTCGAGAAAAATTCAAAGTTCCTCAAAAATTTTCAAAGTCCCAAAAAATAATTAATTCGTTATCTTAATTCCTTATCTAATCTAAGAAGGGGGTGGCGGTGGGGGTAAAAGTCCAAGAAAATTCCTTATCTCAACTCGGAAGAGGTTGACGATCACAGCGCCCCCTATACACCGAAACATGAAAGTCGGGGTCAACTGAGGTCAAACTGCGCTCAAACCGCTAGTATTACCCTACTATTATATAAAACTGCTTTGAGTGTGGCACAGTACTCTTTTTGTAACTTAGCTCTCAACAATAATACTTTAATTAAGATGGGGAGTGAAAACCCTTCATTATTTTGTTTCCTTTAGGAACAACAGAAATTCTGCTGACTGCAATGCCAACAGCTTTCTAAATATTATTTCAAATATGAATGAAAATTTGTAATTCTGGTGGAATATCATATATTGTGTTTAAAAAGTTATCAGTTATTAAATGAAAAGTTCTATTAAAACTATTCTGATTAATCGTAACAGAAATAATTCAATTAGATTTGAAATATTCAAAAAACTTTTATCATACAAACATATTTCTTGGAATAATAAAATTAAAAAATAGAGGGTTTAACAAGCATAAGAATATATCTATATGTAATTTACTAAAAAGAACAGCATTAGATATAAGGTTACTTTTTGCATTCATTCTCACTAAGAATAGCGTTTTATTTCGTCGAATAATTTTTGACACATTATGATTGTCAATTTCAATTAGGTCAAATAATAAATAATTATAAACACTATTTTATAATTCAAAAACAAACTATTTCTGTATTATCTCAAAGGTTTTAAAATTTTCGAATCGACACTCTTTTTCTTCAGAAAAATATGGGATGCAGATCAATACATTTTTTACAACGTCCATAGGAAGCATTTTTATTTTAATAAACCAATGGATAATCTTAAAAAATGAATGAGTCAAGAATTTATTTTCAATAATTGTGCGATTTTTATAATAAGAAAGGTTTTTAAAAGCAGTTATTCCTTATATTAAGGACTACCCTAATGATTGGCATACCTAAGTAGTTATTTATTTATTCTTCTTTAAATCGCAGGACAGAATTTAGGTGGGGTTTTTTCAGGGCGGTGTGTGTCGTTGTATGATTCCTTTTTAACTTTTTTATTTTCTTTTTTTATATGACGTCCTACGAATTCCTGTTTCGGAACCATCATAACATCTCACCTAATATCAAAACGTTTCATCTAGAAAATGCAGAAAAAATACAAAAGAAAAAAATTATCATTCCCCAGTGACGGATTCTCACTTGTAGAGATTCTTATGCAGTGGAAATTTTGTCCCTTCCCTTTCTCACCCCAACTTTCAAAACAGATATTTTGAATCGATTTAAGCAGTTTCTAGGCATCAATTTCGTGACAAACTAAAATAACGAATCATTTTATTGTGGGTCACCTTCAAGACAGTTGGCTTCAATATCTCGAGCACCAAAAAACTTTAAAATTTAGCTTAAAATTGTTTTTAAACGAAATGGTGAAAAAAATCAGAACTTTTTTTAACACAACATAGAGCTCTTGACTGGTGAGTTAGTTAACCAGCTGAGAATATTTTTGAGCTACACTGATCAACAGGCGAATTTGAATATATAAAAAATGTTAAGAATAATGTTTAGGAATTTAAATAATACTTAATTTATATGAAATTAATATAAAGGAACCCTTTTGAAGTTTAAAGACATAAAATCCTGAAGATTACTTCTTTTCAAATGATGTCTTTCATATGATTATACGATGAACGATGCCAGAATAAAGTTCGGTGTTAAATTTTCTCCCCGATGTCATGCCTTATGGTGTGTTGCGTGTACTGTACCAAAAGTTAAAACATTTTATATGGATGAACGGAAGCTAATTTTAATTATTAGTTTATTGAACATTTTTCTTTCTATTGAAAGACAGTTTTAATACATTCGCTAAATATACTCGTTCTAATCTGGAAGCATCAACAGGATTTTCAAATTACAACAAGGCTTTCGTCCACAAATGAACACTGAATAAAATGCTGAACTAAAATATAAATATTGTTACAAAATTGTATTGTGAGTGTACGTGAATGCACTACATTAAGCAGGATCAAAAAATTAAAGCCCTTTATTTTACAAATATTCTAGTAAAAGACACTAAGCACAAGTATTGAAACAGCACTTGTAAAAATCTTTAACAGAGATCAATAAATCTCATATGCAGCACTTTGAGAGCTCCATTTTATACCTTTTCAACAGGAAGTGACGTCATTACATAGGAAGTGATGTATTCTCTAGAAGGCTCATGAAATTACTGGGTCCCAGTAGAGATATGCACGACAGTCCAAGATTTTTCTACAAGTTTCCTTCTGTCACCAATCTCTTCGCCAAGATTAACATGTCAGCGAAACAACTTTACAACAATATTGTTGCATAATATATCGTTAACATAATGAACTTTTAAATCACCATAAACTTGCAAGGGTTTTAAATGCACGATATTCAGTTATGGTCACGACTTAGATTACTCCGAGCAGGCAAAGCCAGTGGGCAATCAGCTAACTATCTGTAGTTCATCCTTAGACCGCTTTCTGAAGACAGTGAATGAATCATCATTGCCATTTCATAATAACATGCATGTTCGCATCAACGAGCACACTTGACATATATCTAACAGCTTAACTATAATAGCAACGATTTCGGAAAGCGTTATTTTTATACAAGAATTGGATTTAATGTAATAGTGGTAAAATTAAAAGTTTAATAGGACAGATGAGATTTTAATAATGTTTATATGGAAGTCCCAAAATTGCATTGAACAATTTGAAATAATGAGTTTTACATAACAGTTTTGAAATGAAGAATTTTAAGCACAAAGAACAAAATATTTTATTAGTCAAATATATTAATTGGGAAACAAAATTAAATAAAAGAATTGAAAAAAATTGTAGGAGAAATCATTGTGTAATTCATAAAAGAGAATAGCATTATAGATAAAAGTTTAAGAATAAACAAAGGTTAATTTTTGCTATCGTTATTCAAAATTTTAAATTCAGTTTACATAGACGTAAAAATAGCGTTATACAATTCGTAGAGCAATTTTTGACAAATAACGTTTGTCAAAAATTGCTCTACCATGAATCTAAATTTCCATGAATATTATAAATTTCAAATGTAAATTATAAGGGACTCCTGTCGTTTTCGCAAGTGAAATATTTTTAAAAAAGTGATAACCTAAAAAGGAATTTTTATTAAAATATTTTTGCATATGCTGTAACCACAGTTAAGTCTTAGTATCAAAAGTAAGCAATGATAAAAAAAAAAATTATAAATCATACATTTCTAAACACAACTGCTATTTTCCTGTTATATGTGTATAAAATTACAATAGCTAATGTATAAAATTACAATAGCTCTTTAAGATTGAAGTTTTGCGTGCTTATTGTAGTGGGCTTACTTATTTTAGGTTTTTTTTCCATTGTTGATTACCGATATAAGAAGAATTGGATTATTTTTTCATATTATGAAGATTTCTGTTTAAAGAATGATTTAAATAATCGTTTCTGATTTTTTTTAGTTTTGTTGTAATTACAGTTAAAGCTTAATTTCAAAAGTAAGCAATGATAACAAAATTATAGCTTGTACATTTCTAAACACAACTTCTCTTTTCTTGTTATGTAACTGAATGTATAAAAATATGATGGATCTTTAAGACAGACGCTTTGCTTACTTATTAGCACTGCACTGATTTTTTTATTGGATCAGTAAGCAAAAACTCTCTAATATATTATAAAAATTATGAAACATATTCGGTATTACACAAAAAGCTCCGAAACTGAAGGATTTCACTTATTATCCTTTTATATTCTATGAGCACGTTTTTAATTAAGCATGTAAGTAAATGGGTTAGTTGAAGTTTAATCATGATTTGTTGTTTCAGTTTAAAGCTCAAATTGTAGGTGACATGACAGATAGAGAGATCTAGGCAGCTGCAAAGCAGAATCAAGAGAGCACAAGTAGAGTTTCTGAAATAGTACTAGTTACATATATATGAAAAAATTTTAATTTCAAAATACGCTCCTGAGAAAATTAATAAGACCAAATACGAATAAAGAATTTTATTGACATTTTTCGCACACAACAGTGGCTTTTCAGGTCACCAAATACGGCTAGTTTATAATAAATTGCTAATATTTGTCGGTAACAAAATGATAATCCAACAGTAATCCGACTGCACAAACTCTTAATCAATAAATGCAATTTATTCAAGTTGATAGCACGCATTTTTTAATTTTAAAAGCTTTTCTAAATGTAATTCAATTTAATGGCAAATTATATGTTAAAAATGGTTTGATCGCAGACAATGGTAAAATTTTTAACATTGTATAATGCCGTCACAAAACAAATGTTTAAATTAAAAATCGTCTGAAAAATGCCACCTATTTTTTCCTAATATTTAAAATGTAATTAATTATACATTATTTATAATTTGCAGCAGTAATTTTCATTAAGCATAGAATCTCATTTAATATGCTTATACTGAAAATGAATTATGACTCGAGAATTGTTTTTTGCATATATGACACCTATAAACAATATTTTACTTTCCTTAAAGCACAGCAGTAGCTAAAAATATGGTTAAATACTGTTAAACAGTTTTGCTGCTCTGTAAACTGACATTGCAATAAATTTATCAAAATGTACAGTCACAGATAAAAAAAAGAGTTATCTAATAGGATTCTCTCCTCATTCATCGTATATGGAACCTAAAAGTACCATTTTAAATGATATACCGTATACCAAAAGATTTTGAACTTAAAAGTTTCATAAAGGATTGTGTGCACATAGTAACTTGTACTCACTTTAAAATTTTCAATGTCAACACCCTCTTTCAGAGTCACAAATTAATTCTTCATAAAGAATTATCCGAGTTTCAAATTTTGTTTGATATACAAGTATTACATGAGGAGATATTTGACATTTCATGTTACTAGGTGAGTTCTATATTTAGACACTTGAGATTTCGGCTTTTAATTATAGAAATTTTTATTTTTGTTATTCTTAAAAAGCATCTTTAAAGTTTTAATATACATGTTACAATCGATTGGCACAAATTCAGGCATTGGAAAGCTATTCTCTTTCAAATTTTCTGGTATAAGTTTGATTCTGTCTTCCAAAAAGATATTCAAGAGCATTGTAAGTTTTGTCTTAATAACACTTGAGGCTGAATTTCTCTTACGCTCAAATCGGTAACATTTAAAATCAAAAGTTTTTGTATGAGCGAAGGAAGTAAAATAATGCAGATATTTCATGCTTTAAAGAAATGTTAATATTAGTGTTAAGATTAATAGCTTTCAGAAAAAGAGAGATAAAAGTTTACTGCAACTTTTTCTTTTCGTGCATTAGTTTTGCATTCCTTTATCAGTGTATAATGTTTCTAACAGCATTGCTCAATACTCATTTGTAAGGGAATTACATAAAAGGCCAACATTCATTTTATAAGCATTTAAATAAAGTGGTGTAGCATTTCGTTTACTGGTAAATGTAAACCAGGTTTCTTCCATGCTTTACTGGTAATTTAGTATTCCATGCAAATGCTTTTCAATTGTGACAAGTTTCAGAATACGAAGATATTAAAACAAAATAAGGAAAGTTTTAACTGTGATAGAGGTAAAAATATAATAAAATTTTTTTTAATGAATGAAAAAGAACGAGGTGAAAGAAGAATCCAATGGATGATTTCATCAGAAGCCTCCATCCATGCAGATTCAAAATTGGAATAGGTTTTCTGTCGAATAAAAACGACTTTAAGGTCGAAATTAAAATTTTCCTCTGAGACCTGAACCTATTCCGGTAAAAATTGGAAACAAAATAGGGAAGAAAGCATTTATCCACAACGAAGAAATTCAAAGCAGTCTTTTAAACATAGTCTGATAAAAGGGCTTAAATATCTTACCTCTCTTAGTTGGGGAATGAATAGACGCTTAACAAAGTAAACTTTATTTATAAGTGTGCGCACCCATCTCCATCTATTGAGGGATACGCTAACTAAACACCTGAGCATTTGTTGTTGTTGTTTTATACAGTTTTTTATTTTGTTTTTTAGTATTTTAAAAAATTTTATTTGTTTTAATGCATTTTCTAATTTTTAATTTCATTTTTTATTTTTATAATTCAAAGAAATTTCTAGTGGGAGCCTTCACTAAAATTTCAGAAGATGTTGCATGCGTATTACAGCTATTTCCTGCACAATGGAGAATTTTAGATCTAAAAAATTAATTTAATAAAAACCTAAGAAATCAATACATTCTTCAATTCTTAATTTTAAAGAAATATCCAGGGTAGCCGTTTAACTTTGAATTAATATTTAAATTGTCAATCGCCTTGACACTCAGAATGCTTGTTGCAAATATTTTTGATTCTTTTTATTTGGATGAATATGATGAGAGTAGATGGTATTTTTTATGACTTTTATATTAAGGCTAGTTTGATAGTGACAAAGAGAAATAGCCCTAAAGTTAAAGTCGTTTCTCTTGTCATAGACACCAACCGAAACTCCTGAATCTAAAATTTCAATTACTAAATCTAAATAATTACAATAATTACAAATTAAATAATTATTATATTATCATTGGTTTTATTCAATTTAAGTTCTTCCGGATAGCAGTTAATCAGAAAGTCAAGGTTGTCAAAATCAAATAAAATCAGGTTATCAATATAACAATAGGCAGAAATGTTATTAGTTATTTTAATGTTAGAAGTTATTTTTTATGAATTCTCTCTCGAAGGTGTGAAGAAAAACATTCTCCAGTGCACTGGAAAAACTAATACCCATTGGAAGTCCATATGATTGTCTGTAGTAGATGATTCCATTGAAGAGATAATTTTCACAGATGTTAATATTGCAAATCTGCATGGATGGAGGCTTCTGATGAAATCATCCGTCGAATTCTTCTTTATCCTCGATTCTTTTCCTTCGTTTTTTGTTAATATTACTGTATTTTTTTACCTCTATCATAGTTACAACTTTCTTTATTTTGTTTTAATATCTTTGTCTTCGCATTTTTTCCTAGATGATGCTGCACTTGCGAGCAGCAGATAAATTGCTTCTATTATTGTTATCTTGTCTTTATTAGATATTTTTTCTTTTCATAATACGAACGCACAGATGCAGAATATATATGACAACTAAATATATGGAACGAAAATCACAAAATATCACACCAAATATTCGGCCATCTATTCCATATATTTTTAATTTTCGCTACTGTAGTATTTTTCCTCTTTTTACTCATAAAAACTTATCACGTATCATATATTTTACTACTTCACAAATGACTCGAAATTTGAGACCGTCTAGAATTATTCCATAGATTTCCTTTAAAATGTTATCGCATATTAATCGAAAAGTTCCATTAGAACTATTCTGATTCGGAATGAATTGAATTAGATCGGCAAAGTGCAAAATATTTTATCAACTAAAAATACTATTTGAAATAAAACAAATAAAAAATAAAATTTTCGAAAAGTATAAGAAAGTTTAAGAATACATATAGGACAAATTTCTGCATTCATTTTTAAAAGTTTAAAATTCAGTTCATTTAGACAGAAGAATAGATTTTTAATTCGCAGAATAATTATTTGGCCAATAACGATTGACTATGTAAATGAGGCCAAATAAAAAATATCCAGAAGTACTTTCAAATTTAGATGTCAATTATAAGAAGTTATTGACTTTTCTGCGACTATTTTACTTTTATAAAGGTAATAATTTAAATATGAATTTTATTCGAAATTTTGTGCAGAATTTTATAATAAAATATTTTTACATATCATAAAAACCTTTTACAAAATCTCCTTTTCTACGAAATTTACGCCTCTCGACATTCAGGTGGAGCGGAATTTATTCCTTTTATATTAATTAGATCTGCTACCGTGCACCATTCGGAATGAAAAGAAAAAAAATACAAGATTTTATAATATTAATGTGGTAAGCTGAAATGATACTACTTCTGGAATCGTTAACACAATTTTAAATTGTTCCTTTTCGTATGTGTATTGAATCAGTATGGAATTTATTTTGCATCGGACAAATTTCATATTAAATGCATAACCAAATGATGTCAAGCTGTCTGAAATGGAAATTATACACAGTCTCAATCAAGGCAAATTAATTTTGAAATATTAAACTTTAATATGAAAACAGGAACAGGAAACAAACATCAATAAACACTAAATGACTAAAATGTCGCTTTCCTCGCTGCAAAAATATATAATTATGCAACAATAAGAAACAGTCTGGTCTGCTTAAGAGCATATCCTTCAAATTACATAGTTATAATCGTACAGAATATTTAGTATGAAGAATAAGACATATTTTTCAAACACTTCTTTGCATTCTGTTTGCGGCTTCTTTGATCAGATTAGTAAAAACTTGCCGAAAGGATAATGACTCCAGTAAAATATTGCAAATATTAATGAAACACAATAAACTGCAAAATTTTTACTTTGATTTTTTTCCCGTTACGGAATGAAAATGCCGAAGCAGTGATTTTTTTTTATATAACCCTTACTTTTTATATGTAACCCAATTTGCATTAAAAGTTTATGACGTATACATGTGTCCTTACTTTCAGACATTCTTATATAACAACGACGTGGAAAATAATTTTTTAATACAAGAAATAAATGAACATTATGTATTTTATTACCAAATTAAAAGAGTGGTAATTTTTTGTCCTCCCTTAATACATCGTTTTAGAGGGAATGCTGAAATATAAGGATAAAACTACTCATAGGAATGAATTGAAATTTTGCATGGCCGGCAGGAAAAATTTATTGCATTAATTTTTGTAAAAATTTTATTTTGTTTTAAACATTAATTTTGATAAATATATCATATGCTTAAAATTAATGTAAAATGAAGAGTATGCGTAGAATACTTTACAATTCTATAAAAAAAGATTTCAGATCAATAACAATATTATATGTCATGATGTGACTAAACCCCCTATTTTTGCATTAAGGAGTCAAAATTTTGTTAGCTTAAACGAATTGATCTAGAAAAAGAATTTAATTTCTGAGGACAAAGTTGACGTAGTTTTGAAATTTGCCGTCGAAAAATAGTGTTGCCCTTGGAAATTTTTAAGTTAGTTCTTAAATTTTTTGATATTAAATACTTAAGTGCACCTAAATTCCTCTCTAATGATATATTTTTTAAAAGATTACATGATGATCGATGCCAGAATAAAGCTCGTGATTATTATTTTTTCCGCGAATGAACGAAAATATCGAAGGAATAATGTATGTTTTTTTATACAACAGTATTCTGCATTACAGTGAGCATTTGAGCTGTAGCACTGTGCCGCAAGTTAATACAGTTAATATGAAAATCGATACTTAATTTTAGTAATTGGTTTCATATCCATTTTTCTTACTTTAAAAGTCAACTTTAGTCATTTTAATACGTGCACTCAATATACTCGTTCTGATCTTAAAGCATCAGCTGTATATTCAATGTAAAATCCTCAACGAGGTTTTCAAATTGAAGTTGACATTTGTGAGAACATAAACTTAGCTAAAATATAAAAAAATTGCCAGAAAGTATGTTATAAAATTTAAAACAGCTTAAATTCGTAAGGGTAAAGCTCGATATTCAGTTACGGTAATGACATAGTTCACTCCTTGGAGTCAAAGCCAATGGGTATTTAGCTTCTGTATTTCTCGCTTACCGACGCTGAAATCGTAATCCACTTTTCGAAGCCACAGTCACGAATTCCTCTGCGGAATTCTTCGCATGAAAATGGCACCTAACATCATTTAAATCTATATGCTTTAATAAAAAACATGCATGTTCGTAACAAGGAACACACTTTACACACAATATTACCGTTTTATTCACAAGTCGAATCAGTTAATTTAAAGCAAACATTTTATAACTTTTATATTAATATAAATAGTGGTTAATGTTGAAAAGTTCTTTGAGAAATTATTTTAATACTGTTTAATTAATACTGTGTAGAAATCCATAAATTTTATTGGACAATGTGAAATAAAACTGTTTATTTAACACTTTTGTAGGAGAATGTCCCAAAATGTGTCTTCATTCCCAGTATTTAAAGCGTATGGTTCTCCCATTTTATAAAATGAAAACCGGTGGCGTCTGCTACCTATAGGATTTACAAGTGTAGCACAGACCTTTGGAGGAGATGATTTAGAACGGTTGATTCAACAGACGAATACCAGAAATGAGGAAAACTATTATTCATAAATTTATTAGAGTAGAGAATATTCTAGAGAAAATTCGTAAAATACTAGAGTTAAGCGGATAACTAAGAACGAATCGATTTCCTTAATAACTTACATTTTAAAACTTTTGATTCACGACTCTGTTTCTGCTGAGAACTCGGGTATTCGAATCATCAAACGTTAAGTTTTCGTCTTAATAAAAAACATATAATCTTAAAACAGAATATTTAAAGAATCAAATCTTTAGTAAAAATACAATATTTAAAATATTTGAGATTTTTTAAAATCAGTGATTTCATACTCAAAATACCATCCCAACGGTTTAACACCTAACTATTTATATTTATTTGTTTACTTAATTTTTAAATCGTATTGCAGAATTCGGATTTATTATCATGACTACTTTTTGATGTGAAATCGTGAAATGATTCATATGGAGCTTTATTTTATTTTTCTTATATTCTTACGAAGTCACAAAAATTCCTGTTTCAGGACAGATAGTAATAATACGATTTTTTATTCATGTGATTCACCTGTTCTAAGAATTTGATGGTTTTAAAAGTGGATGGATTTCTTGGTGTGAGAGAGGAGGTGCAAATGAAGGCAGTATGGATGGCGGAGCTGGTTCGACTGTTTTTAAAAAAACTGAGCTGTTACCTGAATCTTGCATTTTGTGAAAGTATGTGCACCTTGTAAATGAAATAATGAAAAATATTTAGCTAATATATATATATATATATATATATATCAAAATATAACTTATTATATATGATCATACAGAACAAAGTAAACAAAACATATCAAGAAGCAAATCCTATACTAAAAAGTCATTATTTGAACAATACAACCAAATTTAAAACCAATCTAAAGAATTGAAAATACTATAGATACCATGAACATAAAATTAAGTTTAAACATTTATATGTCAACATGTAAAAAAACTCTGTTGTTATTAATAGTATTGAAAAACGCAATCCAAGTATATGGAGTTTTCAACAATTAATATAGCAGCTTGGCTGTGTAGCAGCAACGTTGTTCCGTTAAGTGAAGTGTAGAGGTAGTTGAAGAAGATTTCAGTCGTTAAAAGTCCAAAACATTCTATTACATTTAGAAAATAGGCAAAATTAAATTAGTTATAGAGTACTCAATAATAGATTAAACTTTTAAAAGATTATGGGAATATTAAATCCATGGCCAGGAGTGAAAAATTACGCCTGAAACGGCGTGACTTGCTCAGTGCGTTAAATGGTTACGAAAAAAAGAAATTACACAGACGCCTCGAGTTTTTATAATACCAAAAAGGGGAAAGTACCGAAGTTGACGCTCTAGAAATATTGCGACTCTTGTGAGTCTAGTTACAGTAGAAATATTTTTTATCATAGGATTGAAGTAGAAATAATTCGTTCGCAATTAAAAATTAACTGTCGTTAAGAAGGATTTATTTTAAAGATGGGAAAATTTCTAATTCAATACATATATATATTAATATAAACCAAAATATAACTTGTTATATATGAACATATAAAAACAAAATATACAAGACATATCAAAATGCAATCAATAAATTAAAAATTCATTAATTAAACAAAATAACCAAATCTAAAATAAAGTATAATAAATTGAAATATATATATATATATATATATATATATATAT
>BGPR01004516.1:0-17892 GCA_013235015.1 Araneus ventricosus | reverse complement strand
TGTGCGTATGAATTAAGTAAAAAGAAAGAAAAAGAAGAACGTATCACACACACACACACACACACACACAGTTTAATCCGATGAATAAGCATAAAATAAAAAAGAAAGGAAATAAAATGAACAGTCAAATATCAATAATGTCCGTTTATCCTCTGTGAATGCTAATTTGTAGACGTAAACACACCGTCTCAATCTTTATGGCACCTAGCCAAACCAAATGCTAATTTGTAGACACACACACCGTCTGAATCTCCTTGCCACGTAGCCAAACTAAACCACGTGAACGTTACCGCAATTTCTGGATAAATATAATATAGATAGAATACCGATTACCTGTGCTGAACTCTAATTTCTATTCAAGTTTAAGCAATACGTATAGATTAAAAATAAAATTGAGCAATTTTCATTACGTAAAATTGTAGATTACTTAATAAACATTTTAGTTTATTATGTTCTATGAATCACGCCTAGTTCTGAACTATCCAACTAGGCGATGATGATATACCTATTTGTTTCCTTTGTATTGGCAATTTCGTGTGTTTAGTTGGGTATTTTCATGTATAACTTGAGTTGAATTAGGATATAGTTTAAGCATTTTTCTCTTAATTAAATAATTTCTGTGAAAAAATATGCCTTTTCTTTTATAAAATACCTTTTTACAATAGATTTGCTCGATTACTTAAAAATTCTTCTATTGCTTATAGAACTTTTTTTCTGACTGTTAAAATCTTCTTTTTGGTTTTCTAAGTAACTGAAAAAAAAATTCATTTTTTTCTTTAAAGAATTCTCTTAATGTCATTTAGTGCCATTAGTTCCAATTTAGCGGCATTGGAGAACTAAAGATGTTTTATCGAGAATAATAGACTGCCTGGTTAATTTGGATTCTCTTTATTCTATAGAAAAGAAAGGAAAGTAATAGAAAAAAAGGCTCATAAATTCTTGAATAGCTTGATGGAGCCCATTAGATGTTGTCTATATTTATTCAGCTTTGAAGGATTTCATTTAATCTAATTTGCAATTATTTTTCGAATTTATTAAAAGTTTCCTTGTTCTCTTTTAGCTTCATACCATAATAGTTATTTTACACTATAAATCAATTAATGTTGATATAAAAATGTACTTCTACGGAATTTTAATATTTCTTTAAAATACTACTTTTTTTTGGATAAATGCCATTTTTTATGCACAAGAGAAATTGCGTGATAAAAATTTATCTGGAACTTTTTCCAAGACTCACTAAAAGGTAGAAAGATAAATAGTTAAAATTGATTAATTTGAAACTGATGGGACTGCAGTAAAAACTAGTTTTATCCGAAAATTCGAATTTTACCAAAAGAGAAAATAACAAAAAGAAAAGAAGAACCGCGAAAGAAAATCACTATGAAAACTTTTTCTGAAAACGAGTACAACAAGAGAAAAGAACAATTTTTAGTCCAAAAATCACAATAAAGATTTATTTATAATATTTAACACTTTTACTAAGTTAGACATAATTTATAAATAAGGGATAGGTAATTTTGATAAATAAAGTAATATTAATTATAATTATTGTTTCTAATCATATTCAAAACAATAATTTTACTATATAATTAATTTTAAAAAATAAAGAGTTATATAGAGCACTTTGAATACAGCAGTTGTGCAATAAATCTTTGAAATAAACAACGCAATTCACATCTAAAGTATTTAAAGTTTTGAAAACGAGATAATTAATTTTTCATTCTTTTATTTTTGCCAAATACATTGCACGAAAGACATTGTAGTAAAGACCTCCAGTGAATTCAATGCCTTAAAAATTGTTCACTTATGATCACTGAGGGCATAAGATACGGACGTATTTAACAAGCGAAAACAATTCAGAAATACAAAAATCTCTATATGGGGTGCCCATTGAAGTTACCTACACCCCCTTAATTTCAAAATGACTATAGCTATATGAATAAAAGTAGTGTCTAGTAAAGTGACTATGCGCTACACTATGAGACCACTTACAGCACCATCTGATGGCAAACCCCGCAATTAGCATTCCTATTTAGAAAAAAGAACAAGATAGAAAAAAAAATTCAATTATAAAGTTGTTGAACATGATTGATTTAGTACAAAAAGACACTTGACAGACATTAACACTGCGAATATTACACTTAAAACGCACATTTGCTTGTTCGCTATTTCCGAAACTGTGACGTCACAAAACGCGCCATTTTCGTCGATATTGCAGGATCTTCGACGCCTTATTAGCTACTAAGGCCGCTATTAACCGTAAGCAACCAGTTGCGTAACTGATCGCATCGGCGAGTCGCCTGGCATTGTATCCAATTAGCCGATGGCGATCAGTGGCGCCACGAGCAACCTGTTGCAGCCCGCTTTGGGAACTGGCAACTGCATGTATAATTAATTGTGCCAACTCCTGCTATATGTTATTTTTTGTAGTCAAGTAACTCGTAATGCGACGAATTTGACATGCGAAGCTAATTGAAAAAATTATTGCCATCTGCACTTAGATCGTCAACAATTGATAATATAATCATCTAGTCAGTCGGGAAATATGGGATGTTTTAGTATTTTCCTAACCCTTCGTCTCTTCTTTTTTTAATAGAACAACAAAGAGAAAAAGTTCTTCCTTGAACCCGTTCTCTCAAATGATTATTTCCCAGTAAAATTTTGCAATTAGTTAAAAGTTGCGCGACCAAACGTTGCGCCGAGTTTTAAAATATTCCGGAAACTAACTACCCAACCAGTTGCGCCAATAATCGCTCTCTGCTAATAGAACTCTAGTGCTTGCGCCAACATGACACCTAATATACTAAAAGTGAAATTCAAACAGGGGTCCAAAACGTATATTGTAGATGGCAAAAAAAAAAAAAAAACACTTTGAATACCGAAAATAGAGGTATCTTATGATAACTAGTTCTTTTTCCTAACACGTTTTGTCATGTAACATTTCTGGAAAGCGCGAACAAATTATTGAAGTTTAACCATTCTGTTCTTAACATTTAATATACAGACTATATCTTTTTGTACTAAGTCGATGATGTTCTACAACTTTGTAATTGACTTTTTTCCCCCAACATCCTTCTGTATTTGACATAGGAGCGCTAATTCCGCAGTTTTCCACCAGGTGCAGCTATAAGTGGTCTCATGGCGAATCGTATAGACACTTTATTATACCTAGACACCACTTTTATTTCTATAGATGCAGTCGTTCTGAAATTAAGCGGGAATGTAAGTTACTTTAGTGGGCACCCTATATAACAAAGAGAGAGTGTGTGTTCCCTACACAAATCTGTACAGTTTTTATTCAACCTTGATGAAATTTGGCACATGTAATCGTCAAAACGTGAGAAAGATCACTGGCAACTTTTGACAACTTTTCAAAGCCCTAAAGTTAATTGAGATTTCAGTCAATTAAAAACTAAGCAAGAATTTGGCATTTTCCCGCGATATTTTCCGAAATTATTATCGCACAAAAACTATATATAAACCGTCTTAAAATTAAACAAAATTATATTTTTATATTGACACCAATTGCATTCCCATGTAATTTTCTTTCTCTAATTATAATAAATTTTTCAAAATTAATTTTATATATAATTTTTAAGAATGTTTTTTATCGTTCAAGAACAAGTTCAGACGTAGAACTTTTGGCAGAACACATTAAAGGAATTATAGAACAACACTAAAAAATGTTTAAAAGCAGAGGATTAACAATTTCTATCAGGAACAACTATTAATTGGATTTATTTTAATACTTTTATTAATAAAAACTTAACTGCTTAATTACATGTTCTTAAGAGTTCATTAAAACCTTTCTCATAGCTCAGTATTTGTGAACAGAAGTTATAAGGTACTTTAATAACAAGTATTAATAACTTATGGAGAAAATTTGACTTCGACGTTTTCAAAAATGATTTCGTTCAATTGATATTATCACTTTAATTAAAAATACGTTTCAAGTAAAAAAAAAGGATTTTGTGTATTATAATATTTTGTGCAAAAGTTATTCATTTATTTACTTTAAAAATATTGGACATGAATGTAGTTTAATCTTGAGCAACGCAAGGTATACCAGCTAGTTTTCTATAAATTTTAATTTTGACTTCGAAGGAACTAAAATAAAAGATATTTTAACATTATATTAATAGGAAATTAAAAGGATCTAGAAAAAAATCGAATTACCGATGTTTTCAAATTAAAAGCTTTCGAATCAACAAAGTACCACTGTATTTCCGTTACGATTACAGTAGAGTCTCGCTAATCCGGACTAGATGAGACAGGACCCTGTCCGAATGACCGAAAGTCCAGATTAAACGGAATTAGCTTTTAAATGCACGTAATACAAGTTTTAGATGGGTAAAACTATAAAAATCAATGTTTTTTTCATAAATACATACAACTTTTCCTCCAACTTAATTTTAGTTTTAATTCTTTTTTTAAGTAAACTTAATTTTGTAACCTACTAATTGATGTAGGATTAACAATACAAACATCTTTATACATAATTAAAATTCAAAATTTATTGATTGTACAGTACAAAAGAAAACCATAGTTTATTACGGTAAGGTAAGAATTTTAAAAAAGTAAGAAACGTTAAATTTTGAAGAGAACTATATAATAAAACTACAGTCTCTCTAAATTACTCTCCCTAAATTTAGTGTGTCCTGCTTTTTAAAAAAAATCCCCTCCGGATTAACAGGATGTCCGGGCAATCGGGGTCCAGATTAGCGACTCTACTGTACTTTAGAAGAGTCATTGCGGCCATTATAGATGAACAATGCAAAATACAGTGGAACCTGGATTATCCGACCCTCTATCAACCGAGGTATCTCATAATCAAGCCGGTAGCAGAAAATCGAACAGTGTTTTTCATTTTTTAATAAAGTCAACGAGTTTTGACGAAAAGGATGTCAAAACTGACACTGAAGTCGATTTCCGCCGAATTTTACTCTGCGAAGATTTGAAAAGGTCACTAACGGGAGATTATTGTTGCACTAAATCTTACCGTGGGTGTATGGTGTAAACAGTCCAACGCGCAGGATAATGGAGAATGAAGGTTTATTTACAAATATGCAGGAAAACACGTAGCACAGGTACAGGAAACAATAGTCCTTGCACAGATTACCAATGTAAATACACAACAATTCACAGGTAATGACAGTCAGCACTTTGATATCTAACAATACAAACAGTCAGCAAATAACTAGTAACGACAATAACAGCTCAGCTCACCAGCTGATTAGCTCACACAGCGGATAGAACTCCGAAGAGTTCACGCTTCAAAGCGAAGTAACCAGTCGATCAAAAGACGCTACCGTGATCCAAACGCGGTCTTATATACTCTCCCCGATAGGCCGTGACGTCACATAGAATTTTCAGGAAAAACCTAGATCTCGGCCCCTAATAGAAATATCGAGAAAAGGGTTGCATTTTCGGGAATAATCTATTTGTCGCCAAGGTCTCCAAATTTGTCGCCAAGTCGCCAAGTTTGTCGCCAAGGTCATGCGTGCCACGAGAGCCGCTGAGGTCACTCCATGCTTCACCTTGTAAAACTCTCTTCCCAACCATAAGACTTGCATTGCTGGGAAGCGACTTTCCATGACTGTAACATTATATTTGATAACCCAATGAGTTATTTAGAGAAAAATAAATAAATAAGCACTCTGTTTCATTCTTAAGCAGTCCAAAATTATCCCATATACAGGATATCCATTCTAATCGTGGGCCGTTAACTAATTTCTAAACCGTTATAGATAGGCATATATTTTCCAGTGGAAAAATACTCTAAATGACTTAAAGAATTATATTTTATGTTGTTTGAGTCAATAAATGTATTGCTGAAAAATATGCAGTCTCTAAATTTTTATACAGTTTTCCTCTCCTCTTGCAATGTAATTAGCATTTGAAACAGAACAAGATCCCGCGACTAAAACTGATCGAATCATGATGCTCTGAATTCCGTTATTTTAAGCCAATCAGTAGTCGTTTATAGCAGGCGCCACTTTTAGATTTTTGGATACTCGAGGTTACCACTGAAATGGTCTAAAATAATGATAATAAAAGCTAAAAAATTTGGCCAGTTTTAGTCACAGAAAAGGGGTATTTTCTTTCATTTATTTATTTTTTGTTTAAAATGTTAGTATGACTGATAGGCCCGAGGGACTATATAGAAGTTTAGACTTCGTAATTATTTCAACCTTATATTCATTGACTGAAATAACACAAAATATAACTCTTTACGACATTTAAAGCATTTTTCCAGCTGGAAGTATAAGCTTATCTCGATGGTACAGAAATTAGCTATTGGGTTAAGTAAATAATAGAAATATAAATTAAAATGTAAAAATTATAAATAAGAAACAGAAGATTCAACCAAAAAAACGATGACAATACACCTTTCTGTGTGCTCAACGCAAGAGCATCAAGTGATTGCATCAACAAAAGAATTACACCAATTAATATTTAAAACACATAAAATAGAATTTAGAATGTAGAAAAGATTATTCAATATGGAAGGAATAGAAAAGAACTCGAATGACCAACTTCTTCGAAGGCCACTAGCCATAGGAGTTTTAAAATAGACAAAATTTTCTGTCAAGGGTAAGATTATAAATCAAATGTATACCCTTTGTGGCCTGAATTTGTCCATCCGCTAAACGGGAAACGTTTTGAAAAATCAAGAGGCAAAAAATCCTAAATAAAATCCAAAAGAAACTAGATTTTCTTCCATTCCTTCCATATTGAATAATCTTTTTTACATTCTAAATTCTATTTTATGTGTTTTAAATATTAATTGATGTAATTCTTTTATTGATGCAATCACTTGATGCTGTTGCGTTGAGCACGCAAAAAGGTATATTGTCATCGTTTTTTTGTTTAACTCTACTGTTTCTTATTTATAATTTTTACATTTTAATTTATATTTATATTATTTGTTTCTGTATTATATTAGAAATAGCTGCATATGCGCCATTCTATATAATACTAAGAGTTTTTAATTAAGTTTTTATTAATTTTTACTTATTAATTTATTGTTAATATCTTTGGCAAATTTTGATAATTATAACTGCTATTGGGTTAAGATTAGAGAGGGCACTCTGGATATGTAATATTACTATTGAGGTTTTTCACTTGGAAAGTTTTTCAATTTGTCTCAAAGCGATATCTGCACAATCTCACAAGCGTTAAATACAAATAAAAATAAAACTCATCATTGACCAAAATATCTTTCCCTACGTTAGGAATAACTAGGAAGAAACGTTAAACGATTTTGCCTAATCAATTTAGAAACTTTTCGTCACCAAAAGAAAGAAGATTGATTAAAAAAAGAACCTTTAATCTTTTTGAATGGTAGTTACAGTTACTTGCAGCAAAATCACTTCCAGACAACGAAAAGTAATTTTGCTTTCTTTCGTCTGCAGACAAGAGATTTTTAAGGCAAACAATTACTTTTTTATGTTCCATTATCTACTCCTAAATTTTTCTCGACAGTGATGAAAGCATTTTGGCGGCTAATTATTCCTCGGGGAGTTTGAATATTTTATTGAAACGGAAAGGGAGTAAGTGATGAGATTAATGATGATGAGATCCGAAAAAAGAAAGAATGATGATTACACAACGATTTGAAGATGTAAATACTAATTAATTCTAGAGACCTTTTCCTCTTTGGAACATATTTCCGCATTAAGAGTGTGAAATAAAAGCTATCATACAAAAATCAACATTTTAATGCTTCGACATTATTTGTGAGAGTAATTTGGCACTTTTAAAATTATCGTCAATAATTAATACTTTTTCGTCTACAAATGTGTTGTGGAAAAAAGTATACTCTGTTAAAATGTCGCCTAATCTGCTAGTATCATAGACCAATTTACGTTGAAATAATATAGAATATCCTAGAAGTTCCAGGCAATTTTAAAAAGCAAAAACTTAATTAAAAATCCTTTTTATTCTCAAATGGTATAGCACAATAAATAAGTGCCTAACAGTCGTTTAGTGGGTAATAATATGTTAACCTTTAATCACAAAGACATTTAAAAAATTGAGCTTGTTCACAGGTGGAGTTCACGCGGACCCTAAAGAAGAAATAATTCTTCTAAAAATGTAATACGATAAATCAAAGGTATATGCGCATTAAAGAAATTCTTTTTTGATTATTCACGCAAAAATATTGAATTTAACAGCATCCATCACACATTAAATTTGTATGTAGAGGATATACGATTTTTACATATGAACAGCTTGATTTTAAAAGGGGACTTCTGCAGTCTTGGTCGAATTCATTGTTATTTTCGTTTTTCATTTGACGAAAGCAGATATATCATTTTGTGTGAAAAGGATACTTCTGCCAATCGAAATCGCATTGATGGTATTCGCATCAAGGCTTCGGTATGATGTTAGAAGGGGACTTCTTCGCAAAAGACTCCTTTTAACATCAATTTTGCTGTTCTCTACAAGATGACAGAAGTCCCCATTTAAATTCAAGTGATTCATATTTGACAAACAGTTTTGACGATGCTATCTTTGCTTCGAGGACAGCCAAAACGTTTCGATTTTCGCATTGTTTTCATCCCTTGATAAACTTTGGGCATCACTTTCCTCTATTTATTTTTGAATTACATCGCGAAGTTCACGATTCAAGTTTTGGCACTTCATGTGCTCGGATATGAGCTCTTTTCCAAGACGTATCAGAAATATGTTCAGTCGGCTGGCATTTGACAATTACCTTACAATAGATCTTAAGTAAGATATCTTATTTAGGATCTTTGATAAGGTAGAGAAGATAACCATATGCCAATTCCTTCTTCTTTTAGCCACAGAATAGTTTTTTAATTGCCCCCGCCGACCCTGCTTACCCAGAAGGTGTAAAGCATGTGACGAGTCGCCGGGAAGAAAAATTCAAATACAAATATTAAAGTAATACAATAGAAAATAATGGAATACAATAAAATACAATGAATTAGATAACACAATACAAAAAATATAAGTAAAATAATACAATAAAAGTAATACAATACAAAATACAGATGTGAATATAAATATAATAAAATACAAACGGCAAACATAATAAGTATCAAACAAGTAATAATAGCATAATAAGTATCAAGCAAGTAGCAAACATAGTAAGTATAAGCAGTATAAGTAACAGAATAGTTTGCGTATCGTTGATCAAGCACGGCTAATCAAAGTACATTAGTGTCCAATGTAAGATCATTCAAAATATCCTGAATCTCGGCTTCGGCCAACAGGCCTTTGTTCGGATTTAAAAGCATTTTAATTTTCAAAGACTAAAAATATGAATAATAGAAAAACATAAATTTGAATTAAAAAAGAAAAATAAATAAAAAAAACAGAAGAAGTAAACAATAATAATAATGATAACAATACATCTTTTTGCCCGCTCAATGCAGCAGTATAAAATGATTGCATCAACAAAATTTTCCTAAATATAACACAACAAAAAAAACAGTATATTATTAAATAACAAAAATTCTCTAATAATTGAAACACTTAAGAAAAATTAGAAATTAAAAAATAATCAAAATGGAAGAAGAATGGAAAAGAACTAGAATGGCGAAGAACTAAAAATATGAGATTGATATAAGGTTTTGTGAAGATAAAGGGAGCAATCTGAATAAAATACAGTGAAACCACTGTTGACCGAACTCAGATTAACCGAAACCAGGTTTTATCCGAAATGTCTCTGAAATCGCAAATCCAAAAAATACGTACTATACTGCACGGAAATAATCGTGATGGGGAGACTTTTTTCTTTCAACCCTCTCCAATAAGGTCAGTAATTAATTTTCGAATGCTAAAATTAAAATTAATGGGTATTAACAACATTAATTACGATTTTGTTTACGTGTGCCTTTTAGGCGTATTGCGCCCGAACTCATCTGTGCGCCCGACGGAGGGTTCACTTTAATAAAGATCGTAAGTGTTGCCAACAAAAAGAGTTCTCAATTCTTTTTACACTCAAAACATCTCAGAATTACATACAAAAGATACAAAACATAGATAGATACAGAACATAGATACAAAACATAGATAGATACAAAACATAGATAGATACAGAACATAGATACAAAACATAGATACAGAACATAGATACAAAACAGTAATAGATGTTCATGGCTTAACCGAAACAATCGTTATCCGAAACGGTTCTCCCCACTCTTTAGTTCGGTTAACGGGAGTTTTACTGTGATTAAAGAAATTGACTAGTGTTAGCTCACAGTGAGATCCGAATAGACTTTTTGATTAATACGACGATAAAAATGCAACGTGCACAAACCAAAAAAATATGTTCTACCAGCAGATCAGAAGATGAATGGCGTTTACTTGGTCTTTGACTGCCATCTGTTGAGAAGTTTAGGAAATGCAAGCAAAAATTTTTCATGTAGGTTCACATGTTCACGTAGGTTAACACTAGGGTTACCCATGGGTAACCCTCCGTTAATCGGAATCATTTTCATCCTTACTTGGTAGAAGTGTCTCTCTCGAATATAACATGCTCATGCGGTTTTGATAACTTTCCCTTTATAACTTGAATTTGTAGTCCTAACGAAAATTTATATGAGCATACTATGTGCGTAAGAAAAATGCAATGCATTAAAGACAGCTAATAGATGTTGAATGCATGAGCATCTATTATCTATTGCGATTGATGGAGTGTTAAGAGTTAAAACGGTAGAAGAGAGCAGCCATTTAATTGAGCGTAAATATCCTATCCCAATGTGCCCAAATTTAACGAAGTTGCCTGTATATTTGAAGAGCATATTATTAAACAAAAATTTCATATAATTGAATATTCTGTAATATATTTTACTCTTTAAAATAAAGGCTTTTTGAATAAATTTAATATCGTTGTTTACAAGACTTAACTCTTCAAAAAAGGAAAAATCATTGAAGATAATTTGAATGTCAAGGTTTTTCTATAAAAATTCCTCCCGTAAATATTTAAGTCGAAATATGCTGAGAATGGTAAGCAATTTCCTTAAACTTCAACGTTTTTAACGAGCACTAATGATCTTTCGGTATCAATCATAGGAATGTAGAGGTAGTCGCTAACACAATTTCACAGTTTTTTTTCGCTTTCATATTTTTTGACAGTTTTTTTTTGGTGGCGTTTACTTTTCTGCTTGTAAATTTGATGCGCAGCTGCTACTTTCGGTGACAGAAACGCTATTGAAAGGGTTGATTTCGCCATTCATCATTTAATCTCACCTGAGCAATAGACCTGCCTAGTAAGGTTTAGAACTACACAATAGTTTTCCCAATATCGGTAGAAGAATATTATCTGAGATTTAGTTTTAAATTACTCGCGCGTTTTTTGTCACCAGCTTGTTTGGTTCTAAATTGCATCAGACAAAACTTGAATGATAAATAATGTACATTGAAGAACTGATCTAGTCTAATATCCTAGGAAGAGCACCAGAATAGATAAGGAAGGTATCACTTATTGAGGACATAAATTCAGAATAGCTCGATTCTTCAGCGTCGGAGGATGAATAGTGTCCAATGCCTCTAAGAAACCTAGTTTTCGAGAAAATCACGCTAAAAATAATGAACTCGCCGGGTTTACTTATAAGGAGCCTTATTTAAAACATGAGAATTATAATTCATGTCCTCATAACGTAAACCCACATAAAACAATAAGTTTTTTTATTGACCCATTTGAAAGAATTGAACCCCGATCGCAACAGAAACAGAGTTAGTTGCTCGTTTTCACGCTGCTTGCACATTTGTTAAAATTGCAGTACTATACCGAGTTAAGTACACCATTCCACTACCGTCACAATCATACCTTGTTATGCAAGGGTGTCCTTTCTAACTGTTGACCCCATAACCATTATGCCTCTTGCGCTGTTTTACATGCTTCGTATAAAGTTCCGTTGTGACGTCATCATTCTTTGAGTGTAATTTTCGCGATAAGTAGGAGTATGGTTCTTCGGACATTTTTCATCCGCTATGTAGATTTTATGCATTTATTACAGTACAACCTGTTATGTATATTTTAAGTGTGAAAGAAAAGGTAACCAAAAGACGTGGTTTAACGTTTTTTAGTCATCATCTACATCAGCCATCTTGATTGGTCCGAGATATCTCCTTTAAAACTTCAATGGTGCGATTTTCTATGTATAGAATATATTTTTAAAAAAAGAATGCATTTATTCACTTACGTATGTTTCACTGTGTCAGAGGAAATTTAAAACTTGTGGGAACGTAAGTTCAATAGAACGTGGAGGTTCTCAAATCTACTGGAAGTACCACTATTAATTCTCGTACATATCTGAAATGCGCGGCATACCGCATTATTATTAAAAGAATTCAGAGAAACCTCTGAAATCACGGTATGCTGAAAGAAGAAAAGTAGAATTAGTTTTAAAAAACTTGCAAATCACTCTACACCAGCGATTCGCAAACTGTGGGGCACGCAAATCTACGGGGGGCGTGATAACACTAAACGGGGCGCGAGCACATCGAAGAGAAAATATTATTAAAAAAAAATCATTAATTTACTGAAAGGAAAGTAAAACAAAATATATTCTGACATAATAAAAAATACACATTTACACTGATATTATACACTTATAAATAGGATTGTATCGGTACTGCACAATGTATTTAATAATTAACTTATCAATACTAAATAACAAAATACATTGTTATTAATTAAAAATGCATTGTTATTATTTATAAATTTTCATTGTATGAGAGGGGGGAGGGGCGCGATGAAAATTATGGTTGAAAATTGGGTAACAAACACTGAAAGGTTGAGAAACACTGGACTACACATTCAACAGCTGATAAGTTCGCTTGGTGTTCCAGTGTAAAATGGGATTTTTTTGCCAGTACCTGGAATTAGTATGATTATTTCAGTTATTAATTTATAGATAAATATTGATTTAATGCTAAAATTCGTGAATCTAAATCTGAAAAATTATTAAAATAAATTTATTTGAATCATGGAAGTTTTGAGGGCTGACAAGATTCTATATTCTTTTTTAATAATTGTGTCGTGTATCTTTAATGTAAATGATTAATTGTTTATACAGGGTGTTCACACTTATCGTGGGCCAATAGCTAATTTCTAAACCGTTAGAGATAGACATATAGTCCCAATTAGAGAATTGCTTTAAATGAAGGGAAAAAATATAATATATGTTTTTGAGTGAATAAATATATTCGTGAGAAAGTTACGAAATCAAACTTTTTATACAGCCCCCCGATCCAATCATTTTTAGTAAAATGTTCTTGATACTCTAATATTTTAAACAAAAAAAGTTCCACTCGTTTGAGAATTAAACTGATCGAGTTATGGAGCTTTGAATATCGCTGACTTAGACCACTTTACACCATTTCAATGGCCGTCTTGCAGACGATTCACCAATCAATGCGCAGAAATTGCTCGACGAGGCCGCTGATTGGTTAAAAATCATGAAATTCAAAGCTCCATAACTCGCTCAGTTTTAGTCGCTGAAGAGTGCGACTTGTTTTTGTTTAAAATCTTAGATTGTCAAGAATATTTTACTAAATATGACTGATAGGACCGGGGAACCGTATAAAAAGTTAGAATTCGTAATTTATTCAGAAATATATTTAGTGGCTTAAAAAACATAAAATACAATTTTCCCCTTCATTTAAAGCATTTTTCCAATTGGAACTATATGTCTATCTCTAACGGTTTAGAAATTAGCTATTGGACCACGATAAGTGTGGACACCCTGTATAATAGCTTTCCAAAGTTTGCATAAATTTGTATTCAGACACCATGTATTTATTTATATATAATGTTACTAGTTTTCATCATCATCAGAGATATAATTTGTAGTTTGTTATATATCAACCTTTGTCAGTAACATTTTTCTAAAAGAACTAATGAAGTATTTTTTATTTATTCATTTCCTATGCGCGACGCAATCGTTTTAGACATTTCAAATGTGTAACCATGGCAACAAAATCAATTCTGTCACACATATGCTTGGCATTTTCAGTTAATTTCTGTCTATGACACTTATTATATATTGAATTTTCGAGAGAGTTAAACCTATATGCTTTTCGCATGATATAAATCCAAAAAACACATACTACCCTGCATGAAAATAATCACGAAGACGTGACTTTTTCCTTTCTCGTATACGAAGAGAAAGTATTGTAATCGTCAAAAAATTCGGACTCGAGATTTTGACGAATCTCCACGTTTTAGACCTCCTTGAGTCCAAAAAACACAATTTTGGAATTATGTCTGTCTGTGTGTCTGTGAACACGATAACTCGAAAACTATCAGAGCTACGGAGATGAAATTCGGTATGTGGTCTTTAAACATAATTTGTAGGTTTCTATCATATTTTGGACAAAATCCGTCAAAGGGAAGTCTGTCTATCTGTATGTCCGCGGTCATGTGAACACTATAATTCAAAAACTTAAATAGATAGATGGATAAAATTTGGTACACAGTTATATCCTCATGAATGTAGGTCCGCAAGCAATTTTGGGCCAAATCCATCAAAGGGTTGACTGCCTGTCGGTCTGTATAATCGCATACTTGTATCTCATAAGCCCTTTGGCTTAGATAAATAAAACTTGATATCAGGAATGCTAACATTAATTATAGATCTGTGCCTCATATTCATCTCGATTGGTTAAAAAACAGGTGTTCAAATTTCATATTTAGTTCAAAATGCACATTGCGACTGTGTGTTGGCGAGCGTTTCGCTTATTTTACTCAAGTTAGTGTGGTTGGCGTTTGACCTTGGCGGTCTACTAAGGAAATTGTAGCGAGCCGCAAAACGAAACTTCATTCTGATATTCTCCAGATGGATGCCTGTGATTAACCAGAGGTATGGTGAAATCTTGTGTGATATCTATAGTAAGATTTCGTACTCAAAAACGTTAAATAAAGTTGTGGTACCTCAGCGCGCGTAACAATTGCGAACATACGCAATTTTGTTTGCAAAATATTAAGTTTTGGGGAATTCATAAATTTTATATGTTTCATTGTAAATCACCATTCATAATTTTTTTCTCAAAATAACCATGCCTTTGGCAAATACCCCAAAAATATTTACCTACCAACTGGGTGTTTACCCATCCCACATTACTGGTCGTATGCGAGAAAGTTTCGGGGAGGTCACTCCCGCTGGTTGGCAACAATATCCCCACTCTTTTCTTTTAATCCTCCCCAAGAAGGTCAGTTATTAATTTTATAATTTAATAACTAATTATTAATTTGTGTGTGTGTGTGTGTGTTTAGTTGAAATATCCAGTATTGTCATGGATGCCGGACATAGGATAACTTTTTTAATTTTTCAGCTACAGGTTTGAAATTTTATTTCTGAGATACCCTTTGCATCATCAAAAATGTTTTAATGGAGTGACTTTCAACCTGTGTGTGTGAGGGGTGCTATTTAAAGGATTGTTTAAACGTTTTAGGATTGATTTAATCTTTTCGCGTCCTTTGGTTTCGCAGTGAAACCACACATTGAGCATTTTTTTACTGCGCATGTGTGAGATATATAGGCAACTTAAATAAAAATTACAGTTCAATACCGTTAGTATTCACAAAGATATCGACATTTCAAGAGAAAAATATTGCTTTTGATCTCTAAGAGAAACAAAATGATGAGGGTTCTTGCATAAATTTATATTTTTTTAAAATTGAATCTTCGAAAGTAATATTGAATTTCATGAGGGTTGAATATCCTGAATACTCCCGTATACTCATAGATTAAATACATACTTTAAATTACATTTCGATGAAAACCTATTCGGCAGAAAAATAGCCCGTTACAGTTCACTGGTTTGACAGTGAAACCACAAATGTCTTGAAAATAAAAAAACGTTAATTTTTTTTCCTTTACATATTTATGATCAGCTACATGTCTAAAATTCATTTCTGAAATAAATTCAGTAATTTTCAAAATGAAACATGTAGTGAACTTGAAAGGGTAAAATAACTAAAAGGGAGGCTCAAAAACATAAAAAAAAGTTTTAAAAAACTACTTATTGTGACACCAAAATCATCAAAGATGAAAGCAAAAACATATAGACAGACGCTCTTAAAAGTAAATAAATGCATATAAGCGACTCAAAAAGAATTTTCAGAATCAATTATTTATTTAAAACTGTATATTTCATTGAAAAGTGAGAGCGATTGCAATTTATAACGAAATTTTAAGATCTGACGTTATTTTAACAGACAATTCGCCTGTTTTCGCGATCGAGGCAGACTAGACACTTACAAAACTAAAACACTTATGCACACATGTGCTCAACAGACACATTCACCTCTTGTCAGTCACAGAAGATCCAAAAGCTTTTAAGAAATAATTGAAATGAGCTGAAATGGGCTCCTACCCCCCCCCACATACCTCATCCACTCGCTTTTACCAGTAAAGTATTACAGAAGCGTTTTCTCCCTGTATCGATCGACCAGATGCTCTTTCAAAATACACTTTTAGCCGCAGTGTGTTAATTCTAATCTAGAACAGGCCCAAAGCACAGAGAGGCGTAGTAAAGTAAGTATCTATGCGGTCATATGAATTACTGCTACACGCCAGCCACTGTGTTTACAATTCTTTGAGATAATGTTTACTATGTAGATGTGTGGTGCCCTGCGCGGTGCTGGTGTTATGGCTAAATGTGATAAAATTACCCTTCAGTGCTTCGATTAGAAGATGGAATGAAAAAAAAGAATTTTGCTTTGTTGTTGGCAATTTCAGCTAATGTTTTGATTTCGTTTATTGCTGAATCTGTGTTTTCATCGCGTCATTGGTTTTGGAATAATAATGAAGAGAAAGTGGTAGTGTCTGGTTCTTCTTGATTTTCAGCATTGGTTTAGAAATTTAATTGTGATTTTTGAAAAAACACAACTGGATTTCGTTGACATTTGATTTTCATGTTAAATAAACGGGAAATTTAATTGGGTAAATTTATTCGTTTTCAAAGAAAATAATCAAAATTAAGAGATGCGGTGTGCATTAAAATGTGTTTTCCATAAAGCAGATCTGCATTTTTTTCAAATTCGCGGAACCATCAAAATCTCTTTGACATTACAAAAGAAATATATTGAAGACTGTAAAATTCTAGATAAAATATCTAGCATTTCTTAAAGTTATATATTGCAGAAACCATAAAGATTATACAAGAATTGAAAATAAATGTTAAATTATTAACTGGAAAAGCAAAAACATTTAACAAAATGATTTTGCTGTCTTGAATATTAATGTATTTTATGAAATGAAAGATTTGGAGATTATTTCTATCTCTAAATATAGCATCCAGTTTGCCTTATCCAAGTATTAGCATATTTCATATCTAAAACTGCTCTTGAAATAAACGGAGTATTTTTATTATTTAAAGGTTTTCATCCCACATTTTACTTTTGAAACAATTTTTCTTGCCTAGAAAAAATTTATTGTGGGTTTATCAAAGTAATTTGCAAACGATAGTATAAATCTTTTAATTAAAAAATTATTTAAGCATTAAGCATTCATCTGATTGAAACAAGTATTTTTTAAATTTTAAAATTTTTTAAAAAGTTATTTTCAAATTAAAGTATAATGCAAAATATAGTTTTAAGAAGAAATACAATTAATAAACTAAAAAATTGAAATCAATAAATTCGTTAAATAAGTTGAGAAAAGAAAATTCTAAAAGTATATTTTTGAAACGATAATTATTTTCTTTCAATAAGAACAAAATCTGCATTCTAAATATTTATTTTATAAAATAAAATAATTTTATTTATTTGATTGAAGTTATTTAGTAACTACTGGTAAATCCATCTGCTATTTAAAAATTCAAATCATTTGCAAGTGTTCTACACAAATACGACAATCAATGGTATTTGATTTTCAATATATTGGAACTATTAAGACAGCAATACGTATT
>BGPR01004515.1:53732-110739 GCA_013235015.1 Araneus ventricosus | reverse complement strand
ACCCCAAAATCGTTAAACACGCATTTCACCGTGTGGTTTTGAAAACACCCTGAAATCAGTTTGCACTGAATTTCATTACTGTGAACTGTCTCTCAAAGTGTAACAACGTACTTTTCCGGAATTTCTTACCCCTTCTTGGTTTGACACCTGATTATTTGTCTGGAGAGCATTGCGGTCACAATGAAGATAAGGATGTACTAAATTGATATACAATAGGGTCCAATCAACCCAGTCGTGGTGTGAATTTAATGTTATTTGCATTGAGGTTATATTTCCAGAATGGGTGTCGGATTTTTTTTTTTTTGTTTAATGTTCTATTTTGATGCTATATTATAATGTTTAGTCTTTTAAGGTTAAATTTATGTGATATAAGATTTTTTTTCAAAACGTTCAATGCTTGAAAGATCCATATCGAAATTTGGTTACAAAATAGAGATGGTGGTTTACAGAAATAGATTTGTCCTAAATACCGCACCAAGCAAAAAATTAAGCTTCTAGGAAGTTAAGGTGTCTATATTATTTATATAGAAGGAACAGGTTCTTGAATCAACAATATCCCTTCCAATGTTCAAACTAGTTTATGGATATTAATGTAAACTTCTTTCATATTAATAATCTCCATCTACTCATTTTTTCATTTGCAAAAATAGAGTAAAGCCAAATTTTCGTCAAAAAAATAGAGCAAGCTGTGAAGGTATAGGAAATATTTATTATTTTTATTGTTTTACTTTCTGACCAAATCGAAAATTTCAGTTTATTATTTACTATATATGTGTTTGATTTTATTAAAAATATATCAGGTTTATGTAATTTTTTAGACGAACAGATTGGTCTCATGATACAAATATTGAAAAAAAATATCTTTAAATTCATAAAATTACAATGAAAAAAATTCATTCCTGAAAGATAATTACTACTTGCTTAAATAATTATTAGCTGAAATTTATTTCTTAGGAATACTCTGAACTGAAAAAAATAACGCATGGAAATAAAAAATTAAAGAAAAAATTTATTTTTTACATTGTAAAAAATATTTTCTTTTTGTTAAAGGCAGGGGAAAATAGATGAAAAACGTTATAGACTAAATTTAATGTTTGGGTGTGATCTTACTGTAGACTTTGAAGACTTATTATGAGACTGATAATATCTGCAGCTTAATCCTCTTACGTTTATTTGAATAATAAGATGTTTATTTCTTTGCTTAAATAAAAGGAAGATGTATTGATTTATGCCATTATATCATCACTGTATTTATGCATTAGTCTTTTGGAAGTACAATTTGCTCTGAGGTTATTGCTACCTTCATAACTACAAAACTATATACTAAATTAAATTTGCTTTCGGTAAAATGCAATGCCAACTGCAAGTTAAATCTTAATTATGTCGAGAAAGAAATCCACTAATATATGTTATAAACCACTGATACATCCAGATCCACTAATAATAACTTTAGTATCGATCTTCTGTATAATAGCAGTCAGTCACTATTTTCAAATATTTCACGTCACCTGCTGATCATGTAAGTCACACATCTTGCGTGCAGTGCTGTAATTTGTAAGGTGTAATTTTTTTTATAAAATTATGATTTATCTGGCTCTGCATTTTCTTCTATTCTGAACTTTAAATATTATTTAAAATCTAAAGAAATATTTATTTTATATGTTTGATATTTTATTTTATTTAACTTATTTGAAGAGTAAAGGGTCAGTTTTAAGTTTGTTAAATTTGTTTTATATTTTCTTGGAAAGAACTGGTACGGGATACGAAATTCCCCAAACTTTTTTGTATTCTACTGAGAAATCAGCTAAAACATCATGAAGTCACTATTTTGTCGCCAATTAAATACTTTTACCAATGATACCATTTACTAACTTTTTACTGATCTTAAAGAGGATTGGAATTTTGTTTGTAGTGTATTTCTTCATTGAATCAATCATCTGTATCAGATTCTGGCGGATTTTATTGGCATGAGGGCACAGGCGTGAAATTGCTGGGGAGGCCCTCCCACCTAATGTCAGGTAGGAAAAATCTTCGGCTTAGTAATACGATATATCGAAGGATTTTAGCTCCTCTAGATGGTCGAGGCGAGCTCAACACTAAAAGGAAAAATCACTGTATATACGCAGTCCCTCATGCTCTTCAAACTGACTTTCATCTGTTTGAAAGACAGCCACGTACAGACATAACCATCTGCTTAAAAGCACTTATCGGGGAATATAGTTGTATACCGCTGGATACCAACTTGGGTTGAGAGTCTGATATTATCTGCAACTGTGGTAGGATTATTTCAATTATCATTGAAAATGGAAAATTTTCCTAGAACCCAAAACTAGCAAATATGCAACTGAACGAGTGTCGATGTCCAAGGTCAACGTAGAAATACGTGTGAAACACTCAGAGGGTTAAATATTAACATCACTGATACATAGCGAAGATATGGTGAGTGCTTTCCAATATATATAACTCCACTTCATGCTTCCGTATCTAGAATCATTGTGATTCTTTATAATTGGTTTATGTGGGCATGGAGTGGAAGCAGGAGCTACAAAAGAATTTATTTAATAACAAAAGAAAGAAAAGAATAATAAAATAAAAACTAAACTAACAAAAGGTAAGAAAAAACAAGCATAAAGTCCTTTCTAATAGTTTTTAAAAGTCCTTGGTATTACCACAAAAACTTTCTGCCTTTATGAATAGTTTTTCTTCTTTCATTTTTAGTCTGCAGTTTAACCATGAAAAACTTAAGAGTCTGTAGAAAGAGTCTAGTGAAATTAATTGCTTTTAAGTGTTCATTTTTAAAAGCTAAGACACAAAATCTTGCTTTTATTCTGCGAATAAATATCTTGATGACTATTTCTAGGCTAGAGTAGTGAAAAAAATAAATCATATATTTACTCTTTATGTTCGAATTCCATATTTACACTTGGCTGCTGATGCTGGTTATTTTACATTGCAATAATGAAAGGATTGATGGATGCAAGAAACCATTAGTTGTCTATTATTTCCTTGTATTTTTCTATTTATGTGATATACGTTGTACAGTTTAAAAGAGTCGCTTCATGTTGAATGTAATAATTTGTATTCTTAATTCTGTTGCTCCGTTCACAATTAATACATTTTTAGAAATTATTATTACAGTTTTCGGCAGGATGTTCTTCTGCATATAAACCACAGAAAGTAGAATAATAACAATTACAACTTGTATGTCCATATCCTTTGCAAGACAGGCACTTACGGATATGTTAGAAATCTTTCATGTAATAAATAAACCAATTTATTGCAATTTTATTAAGGGCTTAGAGAACTGAAAATATCACTTGGGGTTTCAAATATCCAATGAAAGGTATCCAATATATAACTGCACATTGCCTTAGAGTGTTCAATTACATGACGCTCTTTTTCATACTCCAAGATACGCAATGAATTTCAAAATTAAATTATCTCTGCCTATTTGACGAGCACTGTGCACCATTAATTTAAATTTAACCCATCGTAATCAAAGTAAATAATATTAAATAGATGTCATATAATAAGATGTCATATAATAATTTTTATATGATCCCATTTCGATCATAACTCTGTATAACATTTGAAATCATTTTCATTCAAGATGATATTTTGAATTAAAATTGATTTTTCTTTTCTGCCTGATTGTTACATTCGTTTCACAAAGTAACTGATTAAAATATTCAAAGCGCAGATTTAGTTTGCTTCAATTTTGTTTCTATTTTTGCATCGGCTAAAAGCATTTGGAAAAAACTTTTCTTTAATGAAATCTCGAAAAAAATATCGATCTTACACCGACAGCGTTAAAACCAAATGGGAAAGTTGCGAGACTCAACAGTGATATATTTTCTTTTCTGTAGGTATTCAAACATTCTGAAAAAGTTTCATTCTGAAATTTGCATAAGTTGAGAGCACGAAAATCCTCCTCGATTATTTTAAACTCGACCGAAAAAAAATAAATCAAGCACTGTACTTTTCCTCCTCTCTCTTTCTAAACCATTTTTTTCTTCGAAGATTTATTTTTAATTTAAATATAATCTAGCTTTTCCCTCGAGAACTTTGTTTAAAGAAAGAAAAAGGAACAATTTGTTGCAAAAAGTTACAGTCATATGAAAAGGTGTAATGTTTTTATGAAGAATGCGTTGAATTTATAGTGAATACATTTCTTATGAAGAATGCATTGTAATTATAAAAATAGTATATTTTCAGTTACTTTTATTCATAGGAAACTAGTAATAATGCATGCCAAAATGATTTAAACGAATGATGAAAGATACTGGAATCCATCTGGTCACGTCTATTTCGTTAGAAAGAAACAACTCCTAAGCATTCTTCGTCTATTAGACGTATGGCTTTTGGTCTCATTCTTGACATTGTCTTTCATTAGATTCTGTTAGCTGAGGTATCATCTTATATCCTGCATATTTGATATACACATTGCCCAAAATTATTTTACATATATTCTGCCATGAATTATTAATCTTAATCTTATTTTTTCTCTGCTTAAAAATTATGATTCAGAGCAAACCTGAAAATTGTGCGTTTTGACGTTCATGTTAAAAGGCATTTTCTTTTCCTGCTTTTTTCCCCTCGTAAAGAATATTTTTCATCTACGGAGTGTCCCGAAACACCATGTAAAACTTGTAGGGGATGTAAAGGACATCGTTAGGAATTATAATCACAATACGAAAGCATGTGATGAAGAGACATAAAGACACATTAAGTTCACAACACAAAATGCAGTTTAACCCTCTGAGCGACTAATAGGTCAGAGAAAACTGTCTCAAAAATATCTCTCTGCTTGGCAATAGAATCCTTTACGAAATATCCCTCGTCACACAAGAGGTGTTTGAAAAAGAAACGCATGAATTTTTCTCCCTCTCATTGCTATCTGCGGGAAGTTTAATTATCCCAGAGAGGAGAGTGTTCTCCCGTTCCTTATCGCTAGAAGATCCTCCTTCCCAGAGTCGGCCGGAGCGGAGTGTGAAGGGTGCGACCAGACAAGGCCCCTCGCCGCTGAATGATTTTGTAAAAAGAAAATGATTTCTGCTTTTTTAAATCCAAGTATAAATTTAAAGTAATTTTTTTTAATGAGTGGTGAAAAAATTGCAAAACTTTTTTACACAGTCTAAATAATCTAGTACAAAATTTCTAGGGATATTTTGGAGCCAGTAAAACGGTAAAACAAACTGGATCACACTGATTTTCTCGCTAAATTAAAAACATGAGAAAAAACCCTATGAATAATGTTCTGAAATTTAAACAATACTTGATTTCAATTTAAATAAATTCCAGTATACGGCTCTTGTAAATTAAATGAAAACACTAAATTAAATTACCTTGAAAATGTAAAAATATCATAAGGCATTGGAAGCGTCCAAAGATATTGGGTCCCTAGGAAGTTACCTAACAGCAACAAGTTACCTAACAGGGCCTGTTTTCAGAAACGATTTGCGTTGAAACGGCAAAAGACTTGACAGGAAATCGTGAAATATCATTTTAAAAAATATGTGAATCGGAATTCATACTATCTACTTTTAACAACTTAAAAGAAAATAGTTGAGCAGTTAGTTGAAGGCGGCACCTGAATTTAAGAATTAAAGAACTAGACGGGAAAAAAAGAAATTTTTCTTTGAAGCAACCGATCACTCTACTTCAACTGTCAATTATCTATTTTCTAGTCATAATGAATAGTGCCATTTTTTCTTTTCAGAAGAGATCGAAATTTATCATGAGCCAAAAGTGTCATATGGATTTTTATCTAATTAGGATAATATTCACAAACTGTCTGAAGACGAACTTCTTAAATGTTGCAAAAGTCTTAATGCAACTTTGTAATGCGATATTGATTTATTGAATAAAGTCGAAATTTGTCATCGAGTTTTACCATTCAGGGACTCAATATTTATTTAAAAATAATTTATTTAAATTGTATCCAAATTTCGTGACTGTTCCGAAAAATATATTAACCTTACCAATTACAAATGTTTCTGCAGAAATATCTTTCTCATGATTGAAAATAATAAAAAAAATTACTCGAGTTCTAGAATTTGTTAAGAACGATTCAATTTCTTAGCCATATCTGTCAAATCTGAATGAGCTATAAAATTAAATTGTGATTATATATTGTCAACGAATTTGCTATAATGAATGTAAGAAAATGAAAGAAGAATAACATATTGTTTGTTACCTTATTCTAGCAAGTCGCAGTCCAATTTGTATTTTATGAGTTCATGAAGTAATTATTTTTTTTATTTGAATTGTGAACAGTGCTAAATGTGATTGAAATGTTAACTTTTTAAAAATATTTTAGTTATGTATCGTTTTCATGTATTCCTTAATATACCAATTTGTGCAATGTAATAAATAACAAAATGCAATAAATTATTTATTCTGGATAAGAAATTATATCTGGGTTTCTAGTTCTATTTCTGAAAAATAGGACTAGAAACCCAGTCAAAACTTATTACATTTTTTTCTACATGGTCTTTTCCTTGCAAAATTGGTAAAATAAAATAATAACAGAAATCGGTTACTTATTTCAAATTATTCATGCGATTTCAGGGAATATTTGCTAAAATTGCTAAGATAATCAATTTAGAGGTTCATTCAGGGGTATCTCTTCACAAGCATTTTTTTGTTTATGAAATGAAAAGCTTATAAGCATTTCTACGCCATAATAAGAATCTGAGAAAGATTTTCTTCCACAAGTTTCCGAAAAATGGCATTGAAACTTCCCTACCTTGCTATTCATTTTAACGATAAGGAATTCAATTGTTGCCGAAAATGTTCCTTCCTACCACCTGCGAGCCCGTCTATTGTAAAGCTTATCACCATCTGTCACTGTCAACCAAGTCATCAATGGAGGGGAAAGAAGAGGCGAGAAAATACGTATTTGCCGCTTACGAATGCAAAATTCAAACCAGGAAAACACCGGTTGTTCCCATCTTCAAGGCGACCGAAAGAGAAGAAATAACATGGTTCGGCGGAAGTCGGAGTAGATTTGTTTTACGTAGAAAACCGTTTGAGGCGCTCAGAGGGTTAAAGCTCTTTGTCTCCACAAAAAATATTACAACAGTAGTTACAGGAATGCCAGAAGGTGTTCTAAATTTTGCCAATTGGCCCCGATGCACGCATGGAACCTACACCGCATGGATTTCCGAATATTCTCAAAGATATTGGAATTTTAGCGGAATCATAGCTACAGGAGCTGCAGAATCTATTGGAGTTTTATTCGCAATGGAATTCAGGACACATTTAAATATCAAGATTTGATAAATCAAGTGATCTGGGAGGCCGAGTGAGGGGATCATCAAACCCAATCCATCTTCGTCTGAACATCCGGTATCATACACCGGCACTGTGAAGGATCCGGAAAGAAATTCGGACAGATTCTGTTGTACATAAGTGAACCAAATGTTCATTACTTAAGTTCACATCATTCACACTTCGTTTGGAATTTTTTTCTCGATACAATCGTACAGCATTGCGTCCATTTCCGTTGGCTAGACCAAACACGAAGTGAATATTTGCCAACTCGGTTTCGTGAAATGATTCATGCTAATAGCACTCAGTTGACATCTACCGTGAGGGAGCCACACGAGCCGCCATGAGAGGTCGTGTACAGCGCCGCATATCAGCTTCCGATCATGATTTCTTATGTGATTATGATTCCTATCGATGTTCTGTACCTTTTCTCAAAGTTTCAACCTGGAGTTCCGGGACGAAGTGTATAAAATTGAATACAAAAATACAAAAATGTTTCGTCTTTCACTATGTCATCTAATTTCAGAAAACTGATATACTCTGCTTTCCAGGAATTTTTGCTCGCCTTTAAACCTGAGATATCATTTGATATATCATACTATATTCAACATTCAAAATAAATTATAAATATTCAAATCTGCGTTCGAAGACAATATACAATGATGTCAAAGGTTATAAATACATCATGCAGGCAAGAGTTAAAAGAGAAAAAAGTCATAAAACAAATACACTCGCATTTTTTATTAATATTTTGTCTCACAAGATTCTACATAATAGAGCCTAAAAACCCAAAATTCCTATAACAAAATTAATTAGTACATAATTTGAATGCCAATAAATTTTTAAGCAAATTATACAATAAACTCCCTTTACCTTAAAATACCCTTTACAATAAAATTGCTTTTCTTACATTTAAAAAGAACAATATTTTGGAATAATAATAACCTTTAATAATTGTTGTCCCATACTGTAGATTTATGATAGAAGAATTTTCAAGTGATTCAGTAACTATGGATTCACTTCAATAAAATTAGTAAATGTATATTCAAACCTAAACGTATTCTTCTATCAAACATTTGATCATCGAATCAGCCTTCGTTTGATGTTGTAATCAACACCATGAATTATTATATTTTTATATATTTTCAAAATATTTTAAATATTTATCTATTAATATAAATTTAATGCAAATGGTTTCTAAAATCTCACTACATTAAAACTGGAAGTTGTTGTTATTTCATAATTTTTATTTTTACTTTTAAGTTTCTATTTTAAAATCTATCATAAATATTATGCGTACTTGAAATCAATTTATTCTCAAAAACACTACCAGATGGCGTCAAATGCATGGAAACAAAATTTTTACTTATTAATAGATTAACTGATATTTATATTCTAAAAATAATAAATTATAGCATTTTCATTCGAAACATATAAGCGTACAAAATTTCAAAACTCTACTTCATCAGAAGTGAACGAAAAATTGATAACAAAAATTAACCATTACAAGCATGAAACAAACAATAATATTAAAGTGTAATACTAATAAGTAAAATAGTAATAAAGGTATACAATTGAAGTGATTCAATTAGATGAATGAAGATCTAAAATCTAAAGATCAATCTCGAATGTTTTTTAAAAGATACATATTAACATTTATTTGATTTTACTCCTAATTTTAAAGTACTTCGGAGATTAATGTAATTTAAAAGTAATTAGGCGAAAAGAGCTGTTCAAATTACTTTAACCAAGTTTAACGAAACCGTGAGTTTAAAAAGAAAGAAATTTAAAGATACGAAATAAGTAATTAGAGAAAGTTACTCTGAAACTTTACTTAACTTTTAATTTTAAATCTGTCGATGTATCTCAAACTTTCTTTGATTAACTGAATTCAATTTCATTGGTGCTTTCTTTATTTTAAATACTTTTTCTGTACTTTTCAGAAATAAATTGAAATCGAAAATTAATTTCTTGGACGTTACTATTTTAGGAGGTTTTTTTTAGGATAACCATCGAAACACTGTTCGCGTGAAATAAAATACCAGTTAAATATTATTTTAATCGAAACATTTAATGAAATGTTTTCAGTAAAATTGCTGTAGTGTCATTGGTCTCAAAATATTTTTACCCACTTGAATTCAACTTGTCTTATTTCTTGATTGTAAAAATGGAATTTTTGTAATCGAATTTTAGTCTCTTGATGATGTGCTAGAATTTTGAAATTTTGTACACTTGTCTGTTTTCAATGACAAAATATTATGTTAATATTTTCAGAATTTAATTATCAGTTTTTTCTGTAAATTTAATTAAATCTTGACTCAATACGAGAAGCAAAACATAGTAGTGAATTGAAGAAACAATGGATTTCAAGAATCAATAATATTTAAATTAATGAATTACAGGTAAAAACTAAAATATTAAAAATATTTTTACTTATAATTCTACTTTTGAGTATCAAGGTTATTATTATTTGTCTTTTAGTCTTTTAAAATATGAATCACTTAAAAGCCCAGAAGACAGTGTATTATGTTCTTCACATAGACATTTAAAGCTCTTAATAAATAACCACCTCAAAACTACCGTGGAGTAAAAATCTAACATATCTTGAAATAATAAAAAATTTTAATGCGATACATATATATATCTTTCAATATTATGTTATTATTTCAATAATTTCCTTATCTATGCAGAAACTGATATTCTTTTGAAAATTAAAAAATATATAAATTATATTTCACTACTTTATTTCTCAAAGTACAGTACACTTCAGTCTTCTCAAAATTTTTTAAAAGAGTAATTCTTAAATACATTTCCGTGTTATTTCGATGAGGGGTGTCATTTAAATTCTAGAAATGCTGATTTTTATTTTTCTTTTGAAACAACTTAAAGTTCAGTGTGATCAGACAACACATTTTCTTGTACAGATATTTTCTTTTCGTTAATCATAAAATATTAGATAAGAACTCGAAGCTGTGCTTAATAATTGACGTAAAAGATAAGGAACTGCCAATAGGAAAAGAATTTTGAACAGAATGAAAAGATATCTTCATAAATTGTCGATCTTCTATATAAATTTACCTTAAATTGCCAAGTTTCTATGTAAATTAAATAAATATTAGGTCTTGACAAAATTTTCTGATCCCAAACTTCAGTTGTAATTTTGCTTGACCAGAATAAATGAAACAGTGTTGTCATTAATTATTGGATCCATTTTAAAAATTAATAACAAAAGCTCTTATAATGTAGCAACTTCTTATTTTATTTTTTAAATGAGAGAGAAGCTCAGATAGCTTTTTTCCAAATAGTTGACGTGCCATTACGGAGTTTTCTGCAGCAGAAGATTCCCAAAGCAAATATCAAAATGGCTACTTTGCAGCAGAGTGCACGTGTCTGGTTCCGAAAAAGCAAATCAGTTGTGAAAGTGTCCCTCACTCTTTCAACAACTTCGTCTGAGACAGATGGTTGTCCAGCACCTTTCCTATGATGAAAATTTCCTGTTCCCTTAATTGTTCATACCAACGTTTGATGGAGTTCTTACTTGGAGACTACACGAAAGCAACTTTGATCTGTTACAACTGATTTGCTTTCGTAGGACCAGAGGTGCCTTATGCTGCAAGGTAGTCATTTTGACACTTACGTTGGGAATCTTCCGCTGCAACAATTGATTTGCTTTCGTGGAACCAGAGGCGGGTCAGACGTGCCTTGTGCTTCAAAGCATCCATTTTGACACTTACGATGGGATTCTCCCGTTGGAGCAAATTTCATACGCTGTAACGGCGCGTTACCTAACTGAAAAAAAATCGAGGTACTCTCTCTTTTTTTAAAAAAACCAAGTTGCTACATTGTAGATGTCTTTTAATACATTTTTGAAATAGGTTCAATAATTTATGACCAACCTGTATTTCGCAGTCTGCATAGCATATATGTTATCAAATTTAAAATGCGTCCTACAACTTGTCCCTACAATATAGGTAGTTTTTTCAATAATTTATTGGTTCGAATATAAATTTGAGACACAATAATTAGTCTAAATTACAGGAAACTCTGAATTTTTACTAAGCGAAAGTCACATGACAAACGCGTCATTATCACCATAAAATAAGTATTTAATGAAATATCCACTTTGTACACAACTCGATTATATTTTTCGAAAAGTAAGAATTAATTTTTATGCTTCCTAGTATTGAATAATTTAGCTTCAGCTGTATAGCAAACAACAAAAGATGGAAATTTATATTTTTATGGGCATTTTAAATTGCATCTAGATATTGAAAAAGTTATTAGTGTCATAAACACTAAAAAAGAGAAAGGGGGAATATTATATCGCTGCAGAAATTTCTTCTATTTCCAGTCTTAATAAACTTTTTTTTCTTTTTCTCCACTCTTACGAATATACCTAAATACGTTGCAATCTTTATTTGTTAGTCGAAAACAAAATCTTGCGTTTTTGAAAAAAAAACTGTTGTTCTTTAGCGAAGTAAACGCACTATCACTTTTATTGATTTAAAAGATAAAGTAATTAAACTTTTTCCGATGAAACAATTCATTTAAATGACGTGGCTGTTTACGATTTTGTAAAAGAAAATGATGTTCATAAAGAGACAATTTGCATTTCTTTTCGAAAAATACCGAATTAAAAAAGTGGTGTAATTAACCTCTAATTATTTTGCATTTTTTCTGGCTGGGTTTTACACTAAACTGATGGAAATAAATAGATATTTCCAAAAATAATGCTCCAAAGCGATATTACTGATAGTTCTCAATTTATAGTTAATTTTAATGTATGTTGATCAACTGTATATTATTCAACTGCATTTTGGCGGAACAAGTTCTTTTTCAAACTTTTGTTTCAACTTGACTTTTTTAAGTTTGTAAAGATGGAATATTATAATCAATTTTTCAATCATTTCTTGATTTGCTTCAGTTTTAAAATTTTGCGGACTTCTATATTCTTGATGATTATATAGCATTTCATTATGTTTTGGACTTAATTATCAGTTAATCGATTCATTTTATTTCCATGCGCCATCTGGCGACGAAGTTGAGAAAATATCAATTTGAAGAGTCGCTTTATTGGTAATTATGCCATATTATTTATATTTAAAAATTACAGAATAAAGAACAGAAAATATTTAAAGTAAAAGAGTTTTCTACTATTTCGTAAAGCAATGTTTCTTAACCTTTCCGTATTTACGACCCAATTTACAATCATAATTTTCTTCTCCCCCCCCCATACAATAACAATGTGTACTATAATAATGCATTGTGCATTACTGATACAATCCTATTTATAAGTGATTTATGTTTAAATAACTACCACTATTTTAGAAAAAAATATTTATATAAATATATATATTAAGTACAAAATATCGATTTGATTTAATTACATTTTTCATATTTATAAAGCACTGCTCATAAGTAAAAGAGCAGTGTAATGTAACAATATCAGTTTTATGCTTTTTATTACGTCAAAATGTATTTTGTTTTACTTTCCTTTCAGTAAATTAGTCAATTTTTTTAGTGAAATTTTCATTTGAATGTGCTCGCACTTCCCATTTATTGCTATCACTCCCCCCTAGGGTGTCGCGCCCCACAGGTTGAGAACCGCTGTCGTACGCTAATAAAAGTGTCTATTGAAAAACAGATTTCATTACATTGTGGTGCAGTTTTTTGAATTACAAGTGTTTCTGATCTATAGAAATATAAAAATTAAGACAATGCGACAATGTATTGTAATTTATGTTGGCCAAAAGAAAATTAGAGGATAATATGATTCATCGCAAACATGTTCTTTTTAATTAAAATATTTTTCACGGTCCAACCTGCGATCACTTTGGAATTATTTTAGAGTCTTCAAAATTGTTTAGGCAACAAATAAAGAATAGCAATTTCTGCAAACTATTGATGCTTCAAATTACTTACCAGGCGTACTTCGAAGAAATATGAAACCTATATATACTTATATTTATATTAATTTGCAAATTCACTGAAACTACAGTTTGTCTCAACAAAAAACCACAGGTTTTCTCAACAAAAATGTTACCATACTTTATTAGCTTGTAAAACGATGGATTTCTTTTTTTCTGTAGATGATGTGGTTGAGAAATAATGGCTCAATTCTGATTAGATTTGGAGAAAATGTTACTGGAAGAGAGAAAACGCAAAACGATTTCGGAGATAATTTCACAATGGCAGTGGCGTAGGAAGCCTGGTGTGGCCAGCACCGGGTACCAGCTCTGAAGGGATATCAAAAAATTGTCGGTTTTGTAATAATGTGGCTCTTTGTTACATAAAATAACATGACAAATAATTTACAAGGGCTTTAAAAATCGTTAATTGCAGCAAATTTCCTGTGAACGATATGATGATGTAATGATTTAGTACTATTTTGTGGTGCGTGAGAGGAGGAAGTGTTCTGTTAAAGGAATATATTTTGACTAATATTAAAAATGCAAAGAATTTTAGTATCATCTTTGACAGCACGCCCGACATCTCGCACATAGATCAAATTACTGAATCATTCATTACGTTCACATAGAGAACAAAAAAGTTGAAATAAAGGAGTCATTTCTATTTTTCTTCAGCTAACTGGAAAGATAGCCGTTAACATAACGGAAGAAATTTTAAATGACATTGAACAGGATAGTATAGATATAACAAGTACCCACAACAAGGATACGTCAAAACTTCTAGAATGGCTAGAGTACATTCAGGAGTTCAAGCAAGGAGATGCCAATTTCATCCGAAGGCAGTGTTTGTAACCTAAAAGAAAACATTCTCTCAATCTGTGTGGAGTACACTCTTTTGGAAGGGTTCGATTATATGTGACTTTTATTTTACCTTTGAAATTTTATATGTGTTTTTCTCAGGTTCTACGCACAGTTGGAAATTATACTGACAAATTTTAAAGTTACAGTTAAGCGACTTTCAGAAACAAGAAGGAGTGCTCACTTCGAAGCTGTTAAGCTTGTATTTAATCGCTTTTAACTCTTTAATCCCTATTCCACTTTTTTCTTATGGCTCCTTTAAAACCGGGCTATTTTGGGAGGCTAAGACATGACTTGTACTCTCCCAACCTGGGTGGTCATTTATGTAACCTTCCCTTAAGGCGCAAGGAAATGGGCTGTGGTGGGCTAGGACAATTGGAGCCCCTAACACGTTTATCTCCTAAGCGATCCCAGAAACTCCCTTCCCCTCAAAAGAAGCCAACCGCCTCACAGCGACTTTCGCCGTCGTTAAGGGAAAATTTCTAGACCGCCCCGGACCGCCTCGCTCGGTATGAGAGGGTTGAGAAGATTGTCAATATCACTGTGGAACTGTGCGATGCTTCGGGAACGATCGAAACAGAGGAGTAGCTGAAGCTCTGTTGCTTGCAATGCCTGATTTCTCGTTTTTGTGCTTTTTGTGTTTATGGAATAATTTCTTTAAAAGTTATCCACGTTCAAAAGTAACTGCAGATTCTTGGAATAAGCTTCTATAAGTCTATTATCCAGAGGAGAAGTTTAAAGGTCTTTTTGAAAGACAAAAGAAATGACCTAGCTAAGGAAGCAATGCAATTTGCAAAAGACACATGTGAAGAGTGGGCATTCCTGCAGTAAAAATAACTGTCAGGAGGAAGAAAATTATGTCTGGAGAGAAAGCTGCAGACTGACTTGGACCAAGAACTGAAAATGTCAATATTAGACCTCATTGACAGGTCAACAAGAAATCGATACACGTTGCGAAGGCTTGAAATGCATACCAAATCGGTTTGCAGTCTTCGAGCCCAGTAATCTCATCGAAACCTCGGAAACTGAATTTCAAAATTTTGTGCAAAGTTTGGTTGAAAATTACAGTGCGCTTTCTGCAGATGGCATCCTTACAGAAATTTCACATCTAATAAGATTTCTAATAGCCGCCAAAGTTCCAAAAGAAGAATCTCTTGGTTGGACTTACTTAAGATTCTTAGAGTCTGTTGTTGAATATGAATTTTTCAACTATGTTCCCAATCTCAATTAAATGTTAAGATTTTTCTTAGATTTATGTGTTTCTTTTGTATCCTGTGGGAGGAGTTTTTTGTATTTCAAACAAATAATATCTCAGATCCACTATGAACCAATCACAACTCTCTAGATTAGCCATTTTGTCAATTGAAAATAGCTGAAAGTATCGATTTTGATGACACATTTTCAAAATTTGCAAAACAAAACGTCAGAACGAAGAGATTCTAAGTATCATGGTAAAGTACAATTCTTTGGATTAGAGCTTATAAAATGAAACTCGTAAACAATTGAGTTCCATTAAATTGTATTATAATAATAATAAAGTTATGCACTAGGAACGATAACTATGGGAAAAAGATTTAGGGTATTGCACATTAAACTATTTTATTAAAAAGAAGGCATTTTACTTTATATTTATTCATAAAAAATGTTTACCAAATAATTTACATTATGCCCTCTTTAATTACCCAATTGAAGAAAAAATTGGTTTCTCAATAAATTTCATCCTAAATTTTGGTGGACAGGGTGGTGACAAGTTTAAAATCCGCATCGATTGCCACCTGACCTTTCTATGCCACTGCACACTGACCTGCCTTTGAAACTCAAACAAATTAGAAATAAGTTTGAAACAAATGGAACTGTTTAGAATATTCAGATAACGTTCTAAAAGATTAAGATCATCGAGTGATGCTGACACGTAAGAACGGTGTTGTAAAGGTATCGTCTATAGTCAAGAACATGGATTCGCCTGGCTGCACGTGAAGAAAAATTCAAAGGGATATTGCCCATATTTTTTGAAGTGATTTATACAGAAAAAAGCCATGTCCACATGAGAAGACGCTCTCAATCTATATTGTTGACTTTTGTGATTTTGTAAAGAAGACAGGACGGTTTCAAGACGATTAATTTAGAGTGATGAGGCTGACCTTAATGGAGGCTTTCTTTTGAGGCTTACTTGGCAATATAGTTTATAGTACACAACCTGTAATCGTTGGTGAATTGAAGGTAGCCCTCGAAAGGAATGTGCTGAAATTGTGAATGCCATGTTTTTAATGTGGGCGATTCAACAAATTCACGTTGCCAGAGCGTTGCCATCGGAATTGCCATCAACATAAAAAATTGAAATGACCTCCTCAGACCCAAGACCAACTAAGAATTTTAAATTCTGTTAATTCTTGCACTAATGTGTTCTAAATACATCAATACGTTCCAAAATCTGTCGAAGAAAATATTTCTATTTTTTTTTAAATTGAGAAAATTAGTGTCTCCTACCTCTCATAGAGACATACGGTTTAGTATAAATAACAAATTTTAATTTATTGATACGTAATATGACATTTTACAAAAATAAGTAACTATTTTGACACACTGAAATAGAAATTTTATTATAATAGTCGCCTTTATTAATTTGAGAAAGCTTTGTAACTAAAAATAGATAGCAAATTTATTAAAAATCTTGTTAAATGTAAATACATATTATGGAAATTATAAAAAAGGGTTGTAATGATTTGCAAATAAGTCTCCAAATTTTGCATAGGAAATCTAATAAGATGAGTATTCTGGAGAATAAAAACACACACCTGCGATTTTATAAAAAACTAACTCACTTTTAAAAAGATAACCTTTTCAGTATATTACCTTTTACTGTTAAGATAACCTTTTCAATATATTATAGTTTCACAAAATTAATAATGTACTTTAAAATAACCTTTACTCAACATATTACGATGTAAAAGAGATTTTCACAAAATCAATATCCAATAATGTAATATCTTATCATTGCGCGTACGAGAAATATTTTCCAGGAAATGCCATTTTTAAATGACAGTAAAATTTCCAAACACCTTTGAGCTCATAAATGACTGCTGCTAATTTTTGGCCCTTTATTGTCAAGATCTACAACCAATTTCAATAAATCTAGATGCGTTTGAATTAATGTGGTAAAGGTTTAAAACACTTTTGTTTAGTGTATCCTACAGGTGACTCTGTGCAAGTTTAATTCTAGCATCTGACGTTCTAATAACGCTATAATTTTCAATTTTTTCAGCTTATAACTGAAACATTTCAAGCAGATTTAAAACAAGAACGGTTAAAATATATTTTTGCGTTTTTTTTCAATTAATTTTTGCCTGGTCAGTTCAAAGAGATTTTTCTCTAGAAAACTTTCTACAGCGAGGCTTTCTCCCAAGCCTTCCCAGCATGTATTGTTGCTATTTCATTGGCTGACGTACAACGCAGGAGACAACATAACCTTTAACTGAATGACTTCGATTATTATTTTCGGCAGTGTCTTAACGTGTTCATTTGTCTCGCATATTTTGCTTGCTGTATAATAATCATTTCCCGTTTCAATCTTTTAATATTATTTTGGATTACCCTTCCCTGTATTGTCTTTCTACAGTTGAAATATCATAGTCTCGAAACAAAATACGCGGCGAAATCAATAATGTGTATCTTTTGTTTGGATTTTGTTTTCAGAACTTTTTCATTTTGTTGAAGTCCTGATGCCACGGGCAACGCCGTGCGCGTACTGCTAGTTATCAATATTGAAAGAAAATTTTGCGATATTTTTAAAAATTTTATAAACAATCAAAAGAGTGGTAATGTTTTGTTTTCTTTTTGAGATAACTTCTATTTAGAAAACAGCAGTGGCATTATGAGTACCACAGAAGTGGAAAATTGTATAGCAAAACGAAGTTGTACATACATTGTTACTTTTTCAATTCTCCCTTAGCAAAATGCATTTAAATAAATTTCTCAAAAAAGCATGCAAAAGAGGGAAATAGGATTATTTCTGATTATTTTTGCAGTTGATAAAAGATAATTTATTGTGGTACATTTCAAATGCATGTTCAGCACTCAGTAGTGTGTTCCTCTTAATGGTGAAGTTTCAAAATTATTGCATTTATTTGTGAAAGAGAGTAATCAACTTCATAGTCAAATTAATTATCATCAAAATTCATATAGGCATTGATAATGCAGAATTTATTTCAGACAACTGCAACTATTCTCTTGTTTAAAATCTGATTATTTTAAAAGCAAAAATATTAATAGAGCAATTATGGGCAAATTATTTCTATAACTGTACTAAAAATTCAAGTTTTTGAAAAAAATTGAATTATTGGAAAAAAACCTTCAATTTTTCCCAGAAAAGCCCTCCATAAAATGCAAGGTTTTAAGAAGAATGAAAGTAAAATTATATTAAATAAGATTTAGTTTAGTTTAGCTACATTAACGTCCCGTTTCGAAGCAACTCGAGGGCTATTTTAGGACGGACCTCTTAATTTTGAACCGTGATCAGATGATGAAGACAATACCTGAGCTGGCACCTCTCTCTTCAAATTTCTGATTCACATCAGCGATAATTGTCTTATAGGAGATGAATTATTATTATTAGATAAAATATGCCATAAATAGCATAACTTACAAAAAAGTGGCAACAACAGCTAACATCTTCTTTTCAAATATTAACTATATATTTAGTTTAAACTTAAAATTATTCAGGCTTTTGAAAGAATCTCTATATCTAAAGTTAAAACATATTTTTAAAAATAACTTTCTTATCCGTATTTCATTCCCAAATACGCATTTTTAATTTCAAAGTGTTCTTACTATCGGCGTAATTTAAAAGTAATTAGGATGAAGTACCGCTTAAAATACTTTTATCAAGTTTCAACGAAACTTAGAAATGAAGTAGAATAAAATTTCAAGCAAAATATAACAATTAAAGTCATCCTCGATGAAACTACGAAACTCTAATTTCATCGGAACTATTTTTACTGGATTTTCTTAATTTATAACCTTATCTTAAATATGTGCTTCTATATTTTACTGAACAAATCAATGAATTCCACTCAGAAACCGAAATGAAAGTGAAAAATTGTTTCATTAATCGGAAACATTGCAGATAAAATTCAGATAACACATGATTAATAATGTTAAATTCCTAAAAACACATTAGAAATAAGCGCTCCATATTTTTAGAGCAATTAGGAATTTTTTTGAATAATTCAATTCCTTTTCAACCTTTTTTCGTTGTAAAAAAAAACAAACATCTGCTACTCAGTAGAAATCTCATAGCAAAAATAGCATTTTCTTTCATAATGGACAATTTAAATTCCAGCCATAAATTCTAAGAAACAATTAGCGTCAGAACATGCTTTTAGGCAAGAAAATGGCTTTAAAAATATCTATAAAATTAACAGCAATGATGAAGATGGTATAAAGTTAACAGCAATAACGAAGATAGTATTTGGAATTCTGAAGAAAAGCAGATGCTCATTAGCTGACTAAATTTACTTAGGGAACAAAAAAATAGTTTTCTTGCTTCTATACTTCCTACCACGATAACTTTCACTTTATTTTATTGAAGAAATACTAATTAATAAAAAAATCATTCCATTTTTCTTACAACACATGATGCTTATATAGAAATATTTGTATTTTCTAGTATTCGAAGTACACAAACAGAAGATTTTGTATTCTTAAAAAAATTCACCATGAGGTTATAATAAATCTTCCCGTTTTAGAAATCTCCAAGTCCATAAAATCTATTATTGCTTTTTCCTACTTGTTTCTCTCTGAAGATGATAACTCAAAAAAGGAATGAACTTGATGTATGAATTTCGGTATGGGGTCTTAAAACAAAATTTTTAGAGCTGTTTCAGATTTTCGAAAATTTTAGTTTAGATATATTGACTTTCTGAAGCAACACGAGAGCTACTATTTCAGGATGGACGTCGTAATTTTTAACCGCTGTTAGACGACGAGGACGACCAGTGGGAAGTCGTTTGGCCAATACTGTTGATTCAATTTGCAACAGGCCCTATACACGGCGAAGTTTCGAACCTGGCACCCTTCTTGTCACTAGGCTACCGCTGCCCTGAATTTGGACGAAATCAGGCTACGAGATACCTGTCGCCTTTCCACGGTCATGCATGGAGACGCATTGACTCAAGCATTCTACGAACTCAGTCGATGAAATCTGACATTTGGTTTTATAACAGGAATAATAAATCTGCTTCAAATTTGGAGTCAAATCCGTTTATGCGTCGACAGATTTCATATTTACTGGCACGTATGTACACGCGATAATTCGAAAGCGAAACAAGCTGAATAGATGCATTCCAATATATGATGCTACACCCAGACTATATATCTGTGTTTAAATCTGGACTAAATCAATCTATGTTTAATCTAGCATTACCTCAAGCATTCTACGAGCTAAATAGATTAATATCTGTTTAATTTGGCATTACTCAAGCATTCTACAATCATAAATTTCAGTACATGATCTTACACCTGAACTGTTTATCCGTGTTTAATTTTGGATTAAATCAATATGTGTTTCATTTGACATTAACTCAAACATCCTACGAGTTGAATAGATCAATCTGTGTTTAATCTAGCATTAACTGAAGCATTTTAACAGCTAAATGGATTAATCTCTGTTCAATTTGGCATTACTTATGAATTCTACAATCTACAATCATAATGTAGATTGTAGAATTCAGCATATGATATTACAGCTAAACTGCATATATGTGTTTAATTTTGGATTAAATGAATGTGTGTTTCATTTGCCATTAACTCAGGCATCTTACGAGCTGAATATATCAATCTGTGTTTCTGCCGTACGCCTCACCAGAGTCAATACTTAACTGCATTTGATATATCCAGAGTACATTATCAATTTCCCGGATAATCAGAACGAAGGTCTGTCCACATTACTTTAGATTCCCGGGGCTCTACTGTGTATTATTAAACATATACTTAGGATTTATACTAATAAATCTACTAACATTATTAAAATATATACTTCGAGATAAATAAAATGGGGGGATCTATTGTTAGTTATCATTAGAAGAAAATATTTATAGTTAAACAGTTATAGTATGGTGTGCAGACAATTTTATTGAAATACCGTAAGGAATTTTTCTTTAACTTAAATTTAATAATTTATTTTGTTATAAGTATATAATTTATTAACTTAACAGGAACGGTAGGTTGCAGACTCATTTCATTGTGCAATTTTTCAAACAATTTATCTTCGAAATAATAAAGCTATTCTATCCCATGGGGAGTTTTTCTCCCCTGCATCAAGAACTAAAGCTGCTAATACAGCTCAGTTAAAGTTATTCATGCATTACAGACAAAAAGAACTGTACTCTATTTCGGCAGCTAAAAACACAAAATTCAATAAGCACAGGTCTTGCTTCACGTAGTCGGAAAGTTTTAGCTAAATCTATAAAAATCGAATTTCTTTAACAATCAGAAATTGTCTTCTTATCAAGCTGAAAAGAGGCGCGTTCTTCAGTATCGATGTTAAATTTACTGAAACTAGAAATTGATTACATCGAACTGCGGATGTTGTCAGCAGGAAACGATAAAAAATTTAAGAGTTCGAAATATTTTGCTTCGGTTTTTTTTCTATTCTGATATCAATGTATCTTTTTTATATATTCCCAGTAGTAGGAGAAGTAAAATATTGTTTTCCTGGATCGTTTGGAAAAGTGATTCCACTTGATTATGAAGTCACTTCTGTCGAATTTGCGGCAGATATCTATTTATAAATACGACAGTTTGAATAAACGATAAATCTTAGAAGCTTCTTGATCGATAAATCGTTTCGAATTATTTGATTTGGGAGTTTTATTCCATAATGTGATAAAACTATTTTATTTGTTGTTAGTTTTCGATGAGGGTATGATGATAAATTAGATTTTAGGAATCTAAGAATATAATGTGAAATATTTTTATTGAATTATTAAGGGAAAATTATGCATTGTCGAAATCTCTGTTTCTATTTTTAAATGAATTATCTTTATTAAACCAATTAATTATGAAATTGCGGCGCAAATATTCATTTTATACTTATTTATATATTATTATGTTCTTTCAGAAATATCCTCTGCATATGGTAGATAATATTTTTTAATATATCTCGGTTTAAAACTAATACGTTGTTTCCAGATATATGTTTTTTTCCAGATAGACCGTAATGTTTCTGAATAATAAACAAAAGTTAGCGTTTTTTGGTAAATAAAGAATGATATGGTACTCAAACTGTGAAATGCAGTAATTTGTTTTCAATAAATGCAATGAATTTCATGATATTAGATACATAAATGATTATGAAATTAATTCCAATATATATCATGAAAGGCTTTGAGAATGAAATCAAAATTAGTATATCATTACAAGAACTAGAAAAGTAGATGATAAAAACACTTTATTTCTTTCGTTCAGTGAAAAATCACGCTATTTCAATTTCTTCCTTCCTCTTTCTTTCTTTCTTTCCTCCTGCGCCCTCTCTCTTTCTCTTTTCTCTCTTATAATTCCCTTTTTTTTCTCTTTCTTTACCTCTTCCTTCCCAGTCACCCTCAGAGAAAGGTAGAGACTCTCTCTCTCTTTCTTTAAACTATAGCATAAAAAAATCTACAGGTCCTAGCGGTTAATCTCGTTTCAAGGCGTGTTCCTTTCTATATCCTATAGAAACTCAGATATTTTTATAATTTGAAATAATTTGTAATCATTTTTTGATCTGCAAAATCATACACATTTCAGGTCAGTTTTCTGTTAAATATTTATTGGCTAAACGTGATAATATATTCACACCCAGCACCCTCAAATGAGGGTGCTGAATGTTAATGGGTAAAGTACAAATTCTAAAATTCACGTTTCTAGTTTCTTCATTTTTGTGTTTCAAGTCTGTAGATTCGTCAAACTCTCGCCATCAATTCTTTAAAACTAATTTTTAAATTTTTATTTATTTATTTATTTGACGATTACGACGCTTTCTCGTTCACACTTATTTTGGATAAAGTAAGAAAACCAACAGGCGAAGGATCGGCTGGTCACCCACAGCAAACTGCGCTCTAGAACTCACACTTCGAAATACAATTAACAATTTATTTTCCAACCAGTTGTGTCTTACAACTATTTCATAGTTAAATGCTTCATTAAATATTATGCATTCATAATTTTGAAACGGAATAATAATATATTTTAGTTCCCAACTAAGCAATCTTTATTACAAATGTACTTAAGTTGACAATTTTTGTAGATTTTTTTTATATATATAACATTTGAAATGATTGAAAACGCTAAAGAAAGGCAAACTTCAGATTCAAAATATTAAGATGAAAAATATTACAGGGTACTTACGTATTAACGCCACCGAGGCTACAGATTGGCGGTAATGCGCCAATAAAGAGCAATCTTGTTTACAAAAACCGCCAAATTGGCGGCACTCAAAAACCGCCAAATCTGTAGCTGCGGTGGCGTTGGCGGCACTTAAAAACCGCCAAATTGGCGTTAATACGTAAGTACAAAAACCGCCAAATTGGCACCACTTAAAAACCGCCAAATTGGCGTTAATAAGTAAGTACAAAGACCGCCAAATTGGCGTTAATAAGTAAGTACAAAGACCGCCAAATCTGTAGCCTCGGTGGCGTTAATACGTAAGTACCTATTACAGCAAAGTACAACACAATAATAAATGTGTAGAGAAAATTGCAGTTAACATATTAGAAATTAATACCCTCTGAAAAATAGGAATAATGTGTCATCAAATGATGATGATCAATAATTAAGTATCGATCATATTTTTATGGGGCATTGAATACTAGCACCAATAACTTTTCACATCAAATTTTAATTCAAAAGTCATTAAAATATAACAAAACATTTAGGTTCCATCTTCAATGCGCTGAAAGAACTGTTCGAAAGAAAGAACGGAAAATCCATTTTTCAATCAAGACAACTAAATATAGAATATTGCAAAGATTCCCTTATCTTTTATTCTTCTATTCGCGAACAATACAAATACGAGTAAAAATGAATTTTAAAAAATTGAATTCTACGCAAATGCCTCTCATCACTGATATATGGTTTCAACTTCCATACAACAATTCTGCATGAGACATACGACCATTAAAATCAGCGAATCGGTCCTTAACTTTCGATGACATTCTATCTTTTTATTCCGACTCAACGAATCTCAATAATGGCAGAAGAATTCAAGCGAGTAATTTATTAAGTCTTCCTCGGAATGGTTTTCTGTGTGGCCTTCAAACCGAATTGATATTTCGATGGCTCGCTTCGAGACACGGATACTTTTTAAGAGATGGGAAAACGCATCATTTGCAATTCATGGCCGTTTAGATTTGCTTAAAACGGAGTTGCCGGGGAAACTATTTCATTTGATGGAATTTAATAAAAGAAAATATTTAAGGCATTTTGTGTTACAATTATGTGGTATTCGCTAATATGTGACGCAAATAAAATTTTGTAATTCTGTCATGGTTGTACTAAAAAGTGCCGAACAGGTGGCAAAATAGTTTTCGGATAATTGATGAATATTATTAGTTATACTTTATATTATATTCTCGCTGTTTCTGACCATTTTTCTTTTGTGTCATTATTTAATTCTATTGCTATAATTTTTCGTTGTTTAGCAATTTGAAAGTGAAAAATCCTGTGAGCTCCAAATTGCATTAATGATGACGTTTATTCAAAATTTTCCACCAAGCTGAAATAAATGATCTGCGAAATGCATGCTAAAGTTCATTATATCCATATGCTAGTAAAATTTAATCTGCAGCGAAATTACTAGGCACTTTCTTCTAGTTTTCCAATATCAAAAATTTGGTATACGATATTTTTACGATATTGTAAGGTATTCTGAATGCTGTACAATATCTTGAAGATATCGTAGCAATATTATAGAGTTTCTTCTACTATTTGTGTTTGAAATCTTTTAAAATTCGCGGCGTGTACCTGAACTTTGCATCGTTCAATACGATTTCTTGACAACCTATTTATGTGAGGTCACTATATTTCGCAAAGTTGAAAAAGGAAACCAAGAAAACGGTTTAGCAAACTAAGGTCGTCGCCAGAATATTTGTTAACAAATTAGTCATCACGTTACGACGTTCCTCTCATGCCGCAGATTGATAGTGATGAAGTTTATCTTAATATAACTTTTAAAAATATATGAATGCATAAAAATATATTAATTACTTAAACCTTTTCTTGTTTAGTTCTTCTGCTAGTAAAATACTCGAAAATTTCGAAATAGGCGTCAAATAGACAACATATTTTCAATGATTTGTCAAACAGACTCCATGTTTCCATTTTCGTGCGAAATAGACTCCATGCTTCCATTGAAGAGTCAAGTAGACTCCATTTTTAATTTGAACAGTCAAGGCAATGACATTTCAACTCCGCGTTTAATAATGACTATCAATAACAACAAAGAGGTTTTTTAAAAGAAACTTTTCCATTATATTCAGTGGAGTCAATTCATAGTCACGTAAAGTTCTTTCAGCTAGTTTAATATCAGAATGCATTGCGCATTTTGAATGAGCGTGATGGATGTAACGTCACAATGCAATAAAAGATTACATGCACTGTTACATTTCTCGAGTACCTACGCGAATTATGGGAAATGACTTCATTAAATATGCGTAATATTATTGTTTCATCCAGTCTGTATAATGACGCAGTTATTTTGAAATTTTTCTTACCTGAAAGCTTTTGGTGTTAAATTCGGCCGTCCTCAGTCATTCAGCTCCAAAAACTTCATGTTAAAATGTTTTATTTTGATATTGGTATAGAAAGTCATTATTGTATAAATTTCAATTTCCAATAAATTCATTTTTTTTCAGTCTTATCAATCAAAATAGTTGAAATTTTAAATAGTTATGTGCATTCCGTTTTAATAGTTTAAAAATCAGGAAAGCCATTATTCTGGTAGAACCTAAAGGTCGCTAAAAGCGGTTATTCCATGATTAAAATAATATTAATTAACACAAATTTTTTATGTAACATATTTCTCTTTCCAATTAGCCACAGAATTTTGATTCTAAAAAGACCGCGCATTCCCGAGTATCCTGTTAGTTAGGAGAATAATATTAAAATGATAGTAACGAATCATTGCATAACATAACGTTAAGTTACATTAAATTAAATATTCTTATTCAAAACATGCTTTACGAGCATCGTCAATGAATTCTTAATTATGCTTCCTTTAAAACTCATAAAACTTCATTGTGTCTCAAAGAGAACAATCAAAATGTCATTTTGGTTTCGAGGCCAACCACAAGGCCATTTCGAAAGGTGCTTAATAACTTATTCACTCGGATTCTTTCTTCATTATTGAAATTCGTTGGGTCGGAAATAAATTAAAATAGAATATCATTAGAAGATAAGCATCCATTCATCGATTTTAAAAGTCAAACCGAAATTGGTGCTCAAAAGTTGAATGATGATGTAGTTTTTCAGTTGATTCATTCTTCAGTGAAGATTCTGTATTTATTTAAGTAAACTTTATCAAAAATCTCTAGAGACATTTTAAAATTTTTCTTTCCAATAATTGCCATCCTACTCTGAAAAGATTTACAAATATCCACTCACTAGAGAGGAAAACATTATTATATCTTCCTCAAAGTCGAAAGGCGGAAAATTATCACACACACACTTTGGTGAGCGAATCTCAACCTACCCCGTCAATATTCGAAGGAGAAAGTAAAATCGCTCGTGCTCCCACTATCCTTTCTCCGTTAAGCATTTTCTGAGTACGCCCTCTCTTGGCACGAAAAGGAAGTAAATTTATTTTATCGTTTCATTTATGATAGCCTAACTAAGTGCGCCATCTATCGCCCTTATGGAATATATCGCCCGGCTCCATAACATAACCACCAAATTCAGCGATTTGACGGCCTCAAAATTCAATAAGTACATACTCACATTGTAAGGCTACTCCCCTGATATTTACACACCACTCAGGCAAACCGCAAAATATGAAGGCCAAGGGCTTACACCCAATTAAAAACATACCGCTATTACAATTCCGACTATGAGATGTTTATATACAATTCATTTTGGGGAAAGTAAAAGCAATTTATTTAATACCACTTAGAGAAAAAAATGCATGCGTTTCTGTCATGTTTCGAGAATCTTTTATTTATTTTCCTCCTATTTTAGCTACAATTTTGTGGAAATATGTTTTACTAGCTGATAACCCGATGCTTCTCGATATCATATTTTTTTATATGTCCACCTCCGCTTTTTTCCTACAAAAATTGTCACTAACCTTACCCAAAAACCGAAGTCCTTTGAATCCTTTCTTGTTGAATAAAGCTTTCAATTCTAGCATTTTAATTCCATATGACGGTATGATTTAAATGAAAACGCGAAAAGTTTGAAAAGAAGTAATATATTTTTAACTTTTTATCAACAAACCGTATAAAAATTAATACAACTTTAAAATCAGCAATTGTACTACACAGAATTTTCCTAATGTTGCTGATTAAAAATATAAACTTTAAAAAATCTGTAGAACGAAAAAAATGTTAATTAAAATTTAAGTTAAAAATAAAACATCGAAAGACAAAGATAGAGAGAAAGTGCATGAAAATGATTTTTTTCTGATGTTTATAAATTAAAACTTAGTACCGTTTACATTTTTCGAGAACTTACGAAGATCGATAATAGAATGCTTTGATCAAGAGCATTTTTCAAACTGTCTTTGTTTAGATTAGTTACATTAAAACCCCGTTTTGAAACAGCACGAAGGCTATTTCGGGATGAGACTCGTACATATGAACCGCTGTCGCCACCTGAGTTCACCCTCCCCTTCTCAAAATTTCCGCACCACACCAGCGGGAGGGTGTTTGATCCTCTATGTATCATTCAGCGTGCAACAGGCGCAATACAAGACGCATCTTCGTTGGAAACGAGTTTCGAGCATGGAATCCTCCGGCTTCGAGTCCGACTGCTTAGTACTATGGCATCGCGGCCCAAACTATCGTTGATACACCTACATAAGGATATCACTTACAATATGTTTTCAAAATGGTTGTGCATATTATTTATGCAATCATATAGTCCGCTTTAAATCTCAAAAACTCAAAAAACTACCATTTCCTGATTAATTTGAAATTTTCCTCAGTAACTAAGTTTCTTTTTCTTACACACTCACACAGGACATAACAGCTGAACTGACGATTTTCTGCTTGGAAATATAAAGTTATGTCAGAAAGTGGAAAATGTGATCGGTTTGATTTAGGTGACAAAGCATACCGGCGGAGTTAAGTTGAGATTAATAAACAAAAAACGTGCTTACGCTTGAAATAAAGTAGCGTTACACACACATAAGGTCGAATTTACACATTTTTAAAACATAGACCATAGCGACAGTGTGCCTACTCTCGTTATAAAATATGATTTATTATATATTTTCAACATAATTTATTCTTTTTTAAATACTATATAAATAGTCAATACAATTATTATGATGTTTAAACTGCAGTATATTTTTAATTCGAAAATACTCTACTTATGAAATCGCGCAAGATTAACACCTTTAAATATACATCACTGAGATTTTGTAAATCATCTCAAATATATACTAAAATATTTTCCGAGCTTCTGTCTATTCAAAAGGTCCCGTTGTTGCATTTAAGTCAACCGATCTTGCTAATTATGATTCAAAGTGAAGAAGAGTATTTTGTTGTATCATAGATTTCTTCTAATAATAAAAGATAGTGTATCTCTCTGAGTTTAGTTTCTATTAACGGTATTTAGTTGATATTAATAAGTAGAAAATGTTCTTATGCTTGAAATAAAATAGCGTTACATACACACAAGATCCAATTTACTCATTTCTTAAACCTAGACCAAAGCGCCAGTGTGCCCACTCTCCATATAAAATATGATTTATTATATAATTTTCAGCACAAAATATACTTTTTTTAATATATAAATACTCAATGGAGTTATTAAGATCTTTAAAGTGCCGTACATTTTTAATTTCAAACTACACTACTTATTAAATCGCGCTAGATTAACATCTTAAAAAAAAGATACCATTGAAATTTTTGTAAATCGTCTCAAATATCTACTGAAATGTTTTCCGCGCTTTTGTATATGAAAAGGTTTAAATTTTTTCATTGAAGTCAACGGATCTTGCTAATTATGATTCAATGTAAAGAAGTGCATTTTGTTTTTCACAGATCTCTACTACTAATAAAAGCGAGTATCTCTCTCCGAGTGTGTGCGTCTGTTGGTACTCTACAGGACAGACTATTGGAACAACATTTACAACGATATGCTTAGTAGGGTGTAAATGTGTATTATTGAAGTTTTAATTATTTTTATTAATTGGAAATTAAGCAGAATATTGCTTTTTATTTATAACATCCGCAAATATTATCACAAAAAAGAGATTTTTGTACTGTCCTAAAATTCAAAGAGATCAATAGATTGTTAAGATATTAATTTAATAAGATATCAATTAGATTGTAAAGATATCAATAATATGTGCAATTTTCCCCTAATTTAAACATTTTTAAAAATGTTTTGATGAATAATTTGAAACAATACTTTTCACTTTCACAATGAAAGTTAAATCACTTTTAAGTATATAAAATTTTATTGCCTCTTTTAATTCAACAGTTAAATTCTAAGGAATAAGGATTATTTTTATCTTTTCATATTCTTTGGCAATTTCTGAAAGTATTTAACTGTCTTACTTTATTTCATCAAATGTTTTGTGTAATTTATTAATAAAGCTGTCGAAGAGAGAGAGAATAAGAAAGACACACATGTTGAAAGATTATACTTACGCTTCTTAATATTTTTTATCCGAAGGTTTCAATTCAGTTAACATGCATTTAGATATGCTCATATAATGGAAATAATATAATCTACCCCATTTTGATGTTGGAACTGAGCATTTTGCATGAGGAATAAGGAAATTAAGTTATAATGCTGCGTGAGACAACTTTGAATTAAATATTAGAAGAAAAGTATGATTCATTTTTCTGGAATTGTGACGCCATGTGACTCGCCTTCATTAGAAAGGTTCATGTAAACAATTAACTTTACCGTTGTTGACCCACTAAGATAACACGTTTTAGACCTTAATCAGGATTTCACTCTGTTAGCACAGCGTATTCTATGATATTCCCACGACGTTGTTCGATATTCTGAATGCATAAAATATCATGAAAATTTTGTAACGATATTGCAGTGCATTTTTTTCTAAAAAAACGTTGAGGGAATTCTCAATATCATGTTATTCAAAGCAGATTGCAATAAAATTTTCAAAAGAGCATTTGTCTTAGAACATTAAAGGGTTTTCAAATAAATGAAGGAATTCGTTTTCAGAATTGTCTTATTCCGTGATCTTTGTCTATGAATAAGAGAGTCTGGTTATTTCCTATTGAGCTGGTGGGAAATAGCTGATTTCAGCGGTATTCTAAGAGAGTTCACATGCCACTTTTGGCTTCAGAAAGTTTTCAGAACTCTGAAAGGCAGAAATGTGATGTCTTTTGTCCCAATTTACTGAAACAGCATTTTCACATTTATTCTTAATTTCACAATGCTTTTCAATGTCGCCTTGCACATTTCTAGCAGCTAATACTCCTGTCATATCTACTCCAGCAAAGATGGAACCAGTTACAAAAATAACATCGTACAAAGCCGATTTCTTTTTGAAACCACTTTACCATTATTTTTAAATACATTAAATCTTGTTAATTATAGATTTCCTTAACTTTCTTAGTCCTGATAAGTTCTGCTAAGAAAGTCGCCACGAGCAGAACAAATAAAACAAAGTGCACTATAAAATGCGTTTTTTGTTTGAAGTATTTCTTTGAAGAATGACACTTATACATAGTTAGAATACAAGAATCACATCTTAAACCATCAGGCGACTTTACATTTCTCAATTATACCACTTACAGGTTAGACATACATCTACGGCCATAACCAGATACCATGCCACATTAACTAAGGACACATAGATCATCCTAGGTTTCCAGTAAAAATGAAATTGAGAGTGAAATAGACAATTTTAACCATATCATTGAAGCAAAAGATAACAAAACATCACATCAAAATTACAACTCAAGTCTAAGAAAATTGCCTCAAACAAAACACTGAAGTGATTTCGTGCGTGATTGTGAGAGCAGAGGCATCCCACAAAGCATGTTTCTGTTAAGTGATGGAGGTTGAATAGGAGAATTAGATAGCAAATATTGAAAAAAACCTTTGAAAGATCAGAATCCTAAAATCGATTCATTTTTCTATATGACAAAAGAAACCTTACAAAGAAATTTCTGGAATTTCTTCCAATTTTATGTCCTTAAAGCGTCGTTTTCTCTTTTTCAGTAAAAGCATATGTCATTGACTACCCACTGAAAAAAAGGTTTGAATCTTCTGATGATAAACAGTTAAAGACAGTAGAACAGTACATAAATCCGAAAGAGATAATAGTCAAGATCCTATACTACCTCTCTTCACTTCAGCTCAAATTTTTACAATGATCAAGAAATTAAACATCTGAGTTTGCCAAGGGCCCAGACAAAATTCTAAATAATGTAATCATTAGAGTTCCGATCAACTCAGTATCTTATCTCCTAGCATTTTAATACGTGGTCGTTTCTATCTTATAGATTTCAGCCACTGTAATTATGTTTTTTGTGTTAGAACGGGACTCTTAACTGCCTCAAAAGTTCCGACCTATCAGCTTGTTATGAGCAACTGCTAAAATCTAGGAAAAATGAATTTATTCCATATTATTATTCCTCTCTGAATAATTTGATTTCAGAGAAATACACTAAAAAATTCATCCCATGAAGAATGACTCAGACGTTGGAGAATAACACTGCCAAATTGTATAACCATTATCTGATAAAATTATGCTTTCCTCAATCAAAATATATTCTTGCATGGGTGACTTTATTCAGACACCTATAAGATGTCCCAAAAGGTCGTTTACAAACTTAAATGGTGGGTAAGGCATACAAGTTACTTTTATTCAAGGAACACGGGTTTGCAAGCGCAGGTAAAAGAAAAGGAAATTCCAGATAAAAAGTAAGAACGCAGCTTCAATGGAATGCGAAACCACTGTAGTACAAAAAATATCATAGATTCATAGTCACTTGCATAGCGTTATCCATAGAATTCGTATATAAAGTCATAATATAATAATCAACAGATTTCTGAGGTTCAAAATATTCTGTGGTTTGGTTTCAAAATATTTTTTCCGAAATATTCGAAATTTGCTCGTTTCTTCAGGTAGATCAGCATCTGCAGAATCGAAATCTGAATAAGCCTTTTTGAGATTTTCTACTTTATTTATTAAATCATTATTTCCCAACGGCAAAGGCTGATTCAAAATATTTGTGATGCGAATTTAAGCTGCTCCGCAAAGGCTACGTTTTTTCTTAATAATCTCCAAGTCATAAAACATTTTGTGTTAAACCAAATATAAGTTTCATGATTAAGTTCAGAATAATCTTCAGTACCAGGTAATCCATCGGTGCCTCCAAATATTTATTGAGTGTGTCGTGACGAAATTCATGAGATTCTACTGACAGATTGAGAATTCTTTATTTACTAGAACATCTGGAAGTAATTGATTTGAGTGTAAAATATTCAATAAGAAAAAATTGGTTTGCTTCAAGAATATATATTTCTAGCATTATTTATATAAAATAGTTGACCAAGTAAAGCGATGCCTTGTCTTAATTTGACAATTAATCTATTTTTTGTAAATTTGTTTGCTACACAATCACGACCAAACCCTTCGCGTTTATTATAAACTAAAGTTGTAAGATATACCACTTTTAATGTAAAGATAATTTTTAAATAAATTCCGAGACCCTCATTTTGCCAATAGTTAAGAAGTTGGAATTCTTTAATGACGGGTCGAGGTTTAATCTCGGCTCGATGCAATTGCGGAACGGCATAAGAAGTGTAGGTATTAAGGTCTTATCATGTCCCTGGTAGCTCTGAGTTTCGCTCCTGTAGAAATAATGGTCTTGTAGTCGTGTTTAGAATTCCTTAGATCAGATTGGCGAATCCTTCTTAAAAATAAGTATATATTGGTGGAAGCACTTAAATTTCCTTAGATTAGCACATGATAAAGACTTATTTCATGGAAACGAACCTGACTAACTATATTAATATAAATAATATTATCTGCAATAAAATTTAAAACTCATGCAAAAAATGCTTTAACAATGAAATTCAATTCTCGTCATTTCTAAATGAAACAGTACAGTATATCAAGTCATGTATGTGTGTATATATATATATATAATATAATACAAGCCCAAATCTTGTTTACTCAGACACTTCAACTAATTATGGATGTAAAATATTTAATGCGATATACTACCTAAAATGTAGTTTATGTGACATGGGATATGTAGGACAAGTCAGCAATATCCTTAACATTAGGATTAATTCACATCGCTGCGATATTGAACATTATAATAACAAAGAAAAATTCAACATGGAATTCAATCACTTCGAGAAGCTCGATTTCAGCAAAGTCTGCCTATATGCGCTAGATATTATACCAGATAAAAAACTAGTTTAGAAATGGAAAACTTCTACATGCTAAAACTGAAAACTATTGCACCATATGGACTTAATGACATATTTCAAAATAAAATGATCAATCTTAACAATTGTTATGCATCACAACTTTTCGGTACTAGCCATAACATAAACAAAAGAGGTTGCAGAGGTAGCGGTAAAAATTAGAAAAATTATAATAGATTATCAATAGAAGAACTGAATTATTCGCTCTATCAAGAACTAAAAATAAATGAAAACGATTTCAATAAAAGTTTTAACTACAAACCCTAAAAAATTTCATCTTCTCTATTAAAAATAAACTTTGCCATATTTTTGAAAATATTCTACATACTTACAGAACTGATAATCTTTCTTCTTCTCCTCAATGATCTATTTAAAGCAAAGATTGCAAAGTTTCATAAGAAAAAGTCAGATCAAACCATTTTATATGATAATTAACTTCAAAAATCCAATATTCGATAAATTTAAATTAAACTCTACACTTAAAGAAAATTCTAACTTATTCCCAATAAAAAAATATAGAAATAAACAAATGCCTTAAATATGACACAACATTAGGAAGGAAGGTCTTTAATTATAATTCTTTCTGTAAAAATATAGAAACGAATAGAATCAATGTTCCATGTCATTGCAATGAAGAAAAATATAAAAATTATGTGGATCCTTTTCATAAACACATCCTTTCTGGAAACCTTAATATTATAGAAAACGAAGAATTAAGGTCAGTAATGAATAAAGGTACCAAATTTCGTCCTATTTTCAAAATTTCATTAAAACACATTCTAAAAAGTTTTCTCAATGACCTTGATAATTTTTGCCTAAAGGTTGCTCATAAATTTGACACACCTGTGCAGGGTTTCACACAATGGAAATGGAATATGTATTTCAACTTTAAACACTTCATAAAAAGCAATTACAGACAAATCAATTCAACAAATGAAACCTACGAATTCCGAAGTATAAAGGAAAGCATCGAAACTCTGCAACAACATTTCATTATAACCCCTATTGAGAAGGCAGCCGGCAACTACGCATTAATATGCAAGAAATTTTATCTTGAACTATTAGATACGGAACTAAAATCTTCAGAAACCTATAGACAGTGTAAATCTAATATCATCACTATTAAGAAAAAATCTCAGCCTTGAACAAACAAATTGGATGTCACAAAGTAAATAACAACCTTCCGTATATTGGCATCTATCCTGAGTTCCATAAACAGCCTATTAAATTTAGATACATTGCTTTCGGTACGAACACCTATATGAATAAACCTGGAATAATAATCTCGAAATATATCAACATAATCCTCAAGTTTATTAAAGAAGAAAATTTTATCTGAATAATTAAAAACAAAAATAAAGTTATCGAATTCCTTAAAAATAATAAAATAGAAACTTATGATTTTCAAGACCTCTTCACAAGCATCCCATTAGATAAATTACAAGAAGTCTTAATGAATTATTTCTACGATCTGAAAAACTTACTTAGCATCCCAATAACATTCTGGAAAGATCTTTCAAATTACTGTATTTACAATAACTTTATTTTCAACGGGGAAAATATCTTTCAGCAAATTAAAGGCATCCCACAAGAGACAACTCTATCTCTACTTGCTGATTTATTTCTACACTTTTTTGAACGGAATATCGCTATTAATTCGAATTCAGTCTTTAGATTCATTAATGGCCTCATTATTTTTAACCATAAATATTTCAATACAACTAATAATAATCTGTTTCCAAATGAACTTAAATTAATCCAAACCAATAGCTATCAAGAACCAGTTATTTTTCTGAACTTAATTATTGATTGTCAAAATACTTTAAAAATAGATATTTATGACAAAAGAAACGAGTTTAAATTCAATGCCAATAGATATACTTTTTGGAACTCAAATATCGCTTCTAAAATCTACGAAAACACTATCATTAATCAACTCATAAGAATTAACAAAACGCGAGGCGATAAAAATTCAATCAAGAAACAAATTCAGCACCTTATAAATAACCTTAATTGTAATGAAATTCCTACTTCCTTCTACGAACCTTTAATTACTGGCTTTAAGATGTAAGTAAAGGATTGCATATTAGAGCTATGCTGGCGCAGTTCTAATACTGTGGTAGGGTCTCTCAAGACAGACAGGTATAATGTGATTACCTCGAAAACGCATCTTTCAGTCGTTTATTAATGAATTTCAAATTCAAATATTATTTAACGCTTACCGTTTCCACCTTAATTTTTAAATACACTCTTTTCCTTTTTTTATCATCAAACCTTAATTTTTAAATACACCTTAATTTTTAAATACACTCTTTTCCTTTTTATCATCATATCTTTAATCTTCATCGTTTTCTCAATGTAGATCGCTTTCATCTTTGTTTCCATCGGTTTCTTAATCTTCATCGAAACTCCCCCAACCTTAGAAATGTGGCGCAAAAGAAAGTAACTTGATATTTCGTAAACATACGGACCCTACATGACGCGTTAGGTTCATTCCTTTGTCACGTCTCCCGTTGGCTGCATCTCTCAGTTTCAGGTTCGTAAAATTATTTCTAACATTTGGTATTTCATTCGAATTCTTGGTTTATCATAATGCTCGGGGTAAAGGACAGTGTTTTTAGCTTTATGCAGTGCACTGTTTTAGCACTGTTCGCAGAAAACATTATGATTTCACTAATTTTTTAGCGGTTCGTATAGATTTTACTTACCCTGATGAGCATCTATACGCTTTTACCGATTAACTATATATATATATTAAATACATGACTTGACATACTGTACTATTTCATATATATAAATAGATCGAGTATAAAAGTAATCGTTTTTCATATCTTTTCGAGTTTGACATGAATTTATTTTATTTTATTTTATTGTTTTTCCATTATGATTTTGCCTCTTTTATATATATATCAGACGAAAGTTTGTGTTCGTTTTTTGGTTCTTTATGTACGCCCACACTATTGCCTTTACGGTACCGAATTTGGCTCAGTAATGGATTAGCACAAAAGGGAGCTAAAACCGTAAAAAATTACTATAAAATTCGAATTAGATTTTTATTTATATAATTTTAAATGGTAAATGTGGGTGTTTTTTGCCTATCAATCATTTTCAACAATACTTTTCATTGTTGCAATGAAATTCAAATCGCTTTTTTTGTTTAAACAAATATTTATTTTCGTGTTTCTCTTCCATTTTTTAACTCTTTAATGTCGCGGTATCGAAAATTGCTTATGCATCCCCGATAAATTAAATATGCTGTTGTGCCAGGGGAATGGAGCAGTTTACCAAAGTTATTTCGATTATTTCACGTAATTTGTTATCCGTATCTCTCTGCGACTACGAAGATGGTGTTGGCTAAATGGTTAAAAGGTGTTGTTAATTTGCGTTACTGATTGATGCGACTGTTTTCAGGATCAAGTTGGCAAATATTTATGGGCACAATATAAAGCAATTATCTTTTATATCAAATAATTTTTGTAAATAAACATCCTCCACTCTTCCACTAAAATTGTTTCTTATATATAATTATTTAAATTCATTTCCAATGTCTCTAATATTGCGTTCTATACATTTCATTTCTCTGTACTAAGATAAAAATTTCTTTATCATATCACAAAGATTTATCAACAAAATGTAGTAACAACGTGACTTTGAAAATGATACCAAAAAAGGTTTACCAACTAAAAGCTATGTTAGGTAGTCGGCTTCTTTTCATTAAACATCTCAATATAGGGAGGGGAATTAAGATTTCGTTCCTATAACTAAGATGTTTCATATGGCCACTGCATGCTGGGAAATGACAACAATGATCACTAACACTTAGTATCGAAATGTTTAAAAATGTAAAAGTATTTGTTAAGACTATCGTTGGCGAAAGATGATACCGATATCAATTGTAAAATTCATTTCTAAAAAGATGTTAGATGACACCGTTTTCTGTCGAGAAAAAATTAAATTACTTAATTAAATGTCTATATATTGCACAGGTATACAAAGAAAAAATCCATAGAAATGAAAAAAATTAGCGTGATGAGATGGTTACGTGATAACCCTAACTGCAAATTTCATCTAAGATCTTACTATATGTCTTCTTACTCTATGCTGAGAAGTGGCGTACTTTTTTCTCTAGTTAGACATCATTTGCGCTGTCCTGCTATATCTAGGTTTAGATCTGTAAAATCTTTAGGAACAAAACTCTAGAAATAAGCAAATGTTTCCAGAATTAAATAGGAAATTATCTATTTGTCCCATATTACGTGTAAATGAATTGATTGTGTTTAATTCTTTAAAATTTCCCTTGAGAGTTCTATTCTTGAACTAGTAATTCAGTGAAAAGAAGACTTCGATTCCCTCGACATAAATTCTAGTCTTGAAAGGTTTATAAAATGTTGTCATTCATTTTCAGGGACCCGAAACATCATAGTTTGTTTCTCTAGAGCTTCCTTCTTTTCGCCCGTGATGCAATAAGTTACAAACTATATTTACAATATTAAACCAATTAATGAACAATGTTTCATACTTATATAATGCACAATTTACATTATTTACAAAACAAAAATAATAACTTATTAATAAAGTTACAAACAATATACTATTTTTAATTTTTATATTTGAAGCGTTTGGCTAGAATCGTTAAAAAATTCCTTTTAAGAAAGAAAAATAAGATTAGATTGAATTAAATAGGAAAATGCAATTCCCAACATGGAACAATGATCTTATCTCTCTCTTTTATGCGAATTATTAATAAAATTCTTTTTTTCATCAGTATTAACAAAATTGCAATTAAATGTCTGCTTTTATTATTATAAACAAAATTACAATTAAATGTCTCACCTATACAAAGTGATTGAAATGTTTTAACGGTGCCAAACTCGTCATTTACTCGCTAAAATATTAGAAACCTTGAAACGGCCACCTTCTTGAAATAGAATCAAGAAATAAAACATATAATATATATGTCGTTTTTCATGATCTCAATAAACCTTCACATCAAATTCGAATGCAATCGAATAAAGCGTTTGGCCGTGATTACGTAACAAAGCAATTTACAGACTGATGAAATGCTCAACAGTCGAGTTGAAAGAGAAACCTCGTTTCGGTCGGTCAATAATTCTATTGAACAATGCCATTTATCCCTTAATGCCTTTGCTTAGTAATTATAATAATACACAGTGTTCCGTAATTCGTTGTCTTTTTCCGTATTTATTTCATTTTTATCAACTTCTAGCTAGGCTTAAGAACAAAGCATTCATAACAACTTTTATGCTTGCCAATCATATAGTGCTTATGAATAACAGTACAGTTTGCATTTTTTTTGAGTAGTTGCTACTTATAGTGCCATCTGACGAGGAGTCCTCGTATTAAATTTTTTATACGTCAAGAAGAAAAACCTAACAACGTGCAAGAAATGCTTATCCCGTACCAATTTGACAATCCGCTTATTTTTATTTATCTATTTTTTTGTCTTCTTGAATTATCTACGGATTTTTTATCTGCCTTGTATTTAGATTTTGAAAAAATTAATAAGGTGCTTAACAAACTTAAATAAGTTTAGATACAAAATTAGACATCATCCTTGAATTTTTAGGAATGAAGGTTTGAAAAATTGTATTAAAGTTGTACCACTTTTAATATTGCAGAAATTGCTATATAAAATTTTTAGATTTAGATTAGTAGCATTTCTTTTCTTTCTTTGCTATAAATCCTAAAATTTATATTTGGGCTGGTAAATGAATATTAGTGCCATTGTCATTTAGTACGGATGTGATATGTAAAAATGGAGCTAAGAGTTCTAAGTTTGGATTACTAGTTGTGGCAGATACAGCAGAAGAATAAGGAAAGCAATGGAAATGTGAAACACTGTTTACTAGGGTGGAGCGAAAAAAGTCAAATTTCTATTTTCGAGTCGCTATAGAAATTAAAATTTTCGATTGGTGCTCGCTTAATTAGCAAAAATTAAATTATTCAAATCTGATGATGTCTTCCGATCGTGAAAAAAATCAAAATTTTCGAAAAAAATGCGAATTTCACTGTTTCTTAATAATTTTTTCACGTAATTTTTATTTAATGCTATGATGTGAAAAGTTGCAACTGGTACTGTTACATGAGAAAAGAAAATATTTCTCTATTTAGGTAATGTTTTTCGTTCTCACAAATGCCCTAAAATTTACGAAAAAAAGCAATCTTTTGGTAATTTTCGTAAATTTTAAAAAGTAAAAACTACTATTTACTATTTTTGTCTCATAGTTTTTATGATTATAACTAATATGATATTGGACCGATTACACGATTTGACAAGTCTTTTCGTCAGTTGCCACTTTAGATCAAATAATTTCTGTCCACTTCGGAGTTCGTACAATCTATTGGTTGAATATCTATCACTGAAAGTTTTTTAACACCCCAAAAAAGCTATTCTCTCAAATAGGTCCACAAAAGATCTCGTGCCAATTGTTTCCCAATACAAGGGCTCAAAATGATGACGTATAAGTAACTCACTGAAATTCAGTAAATAGAGAGCCCGTCGCAGTGGTCGTCCAACATAGGTTTGGAGTTGACGAATAGCATCACTTTTTCCCCAGTATCAATATTAGTACCATAACACCCAACGACGTCTAAGTCTTCTAGTGAAATTCGTTATTCATTTAGGTTAGATTCAATACTAGAGTATGTGACGGATCCAAAGTTCGTAGACACATGACCAACATAAACTGAACCAGGTACTTTGATGATAGAACAAAGCTTCTTCATTTTTCTACGAAATTATTTTGATTCAATAATTTCTATAACTAATATGTGATTTTTTCTTCCATCAAAATAAATACCACATAGTTGTTTGGAGTCCTGGTGACTGTTGTTTTGTAAATTATATCTATTGTTGCTCTTTTCCTTCTGCATTATACATCTATCAACAACATTGGAAATATTCGTTGTAATCTTCCTAATGGCATCAAAAGTTGGACATCCATACATTAGGTGGCTAACTGTTAACTTCTATAAGATGGAGGAGCGAGTGGGGAATGTGAATAGCCAACACTACAGTAAGCGGCATAAATGATAGGGATTATCGCTTGGTTGGGGAATGGAAGCAATGAATTCATATCATTTACGGGCGTTATTACTCAACTATTGCCCCTTTTTTATTTAAAAAACACTTTGAAGTTGTTGAATTAACTCTGTGTCAGTGCGAACCTTTAAAAACTGATGCAAATGTGTTTTGAAATTTACGAAAAATATCAAAATATTGCATATATTCGTAAATTTTAAACTACATGCCTAATGAAAAAACTTTAAAACAATTACTACGGAACAGTGAAAATCACCATTTTTTCCAATTAAACGCTTTGTAGTCAATTCAACGATGTGAAAATGGGGAGAAAATGGCGTAGATTTGAAATTTGGCAATGTTGTTGGTGGTAGTGCCCTTGCAAACATACTAAAAGTCCCCGCCGAAAGGAGCTGCGCGGTATTAAAAGAGATTCAAAGGGAGGAATTTTCAAATTTTGTTCTTTATGTCTCACCTAGAATTACAGTTTGTTCAGGGACAAGCCGATGCATCTAGCTGCTTCGCAGAAAGCTGATAATACACATTTTCTCGAAGATGTCCCGAAAAGCTGTATGAATTCTCCTCGAACTTCTTAGGTTTAAACTCACAATTTACTTTGAAGATTCGATCACGAGGGCATTTAAGGGACCGACCAGAAATTCATGAATTCAAAAAGGGATTTTGGCTCACCCTGCTTTTTAGGAAGCTGATAATTGTTTAAAACTTTTTTCAATTCTTTTGTCTGATGTGAGCAATATTTACATTAATTTTCTTAAACATAGCAGGAATACTCGGGAAGATATAAAGTTTTCTTTGAAATCCCTAATATCTCCAAATGTTTTTTGTTTATAACCGACAGAGTTTTCAACTAAATTGTATGAAGCTTCCAGAGTATGTGACAATATGATAGAAAAGCATTGAATTAAAATTTGAGCTAAATAATTTGGATATTAGAGAAACTATGAACAATTATATTAATTGAATTTTTACTGCGCATGCGCGAAGTTTAGCATAATTTTTCTTTCAAAACTTTAGAGCCAGATGTATAGGGCAACTTTTATAAAACTTTCAGTTCAAAACCGCTAAGATTTAGAAACATATCGGTATTATGGTCAGCTCTGCTTTATTTTAAATTCTATCTGCTGCCTCCAGATAGCGTTTGTGCACCGATGTTTCTTTGTGATTGTAAATGCTTATTATTTTCCTGACCTTCCCTTAAAGTTTGTACCAATATTTATGGCACACTCTGTATAAATCAAAGTGTGTGTTCCTTTTACAAAGCTTAATTTTGAGATTTTTCTCTTTATCTTCAGGAAATATTTTCCAAAAAATATTATTTTTACACCCTCTTAAGATTTTTAAAAATTATCTTTTCAGTGACACCACTTTCATTTCCGCACATTTTTTCTCTATTTTTAATAAATTTTTAAACATTAATTTTATAAAGAAATATGCGGACATTAATCACAACACGCAAGAACACAGACGAAGAAAATTTGTCAGAACTCAATAAAAGAATTCTAGAAGAACACTAAAAGATATTTCAAATCAGACGATTAACAATTTATACAAGGGCAAATTATTATTATTATTTTGCAAATAGTCTATTTTAGCGGGAAATCTTTTGAACAATTTTTACTTTTCTAAGAGTGAAAATAGATCATTGTGCTCATAGTTTCCTGTCTTCCACAACATTTGATACTAAAAGGACCTAGCAATTCTAGGCATTCTCATTTCCTTCATGAAAAAAGACCGAAAAATCAGTCTCTATTTACAATGTTTTTCTTCCCTGTATCTTAAACCCCTCTAGCGGCCATTCGGTGCTTTTGCGACTATTTGTTCCTACTTAAAAAAAGAATCTCTATGTTTGGCCTACGATTGAGGTTTCTCTAAGGACTTTTGACTATCCCTGCATTTATAACTCTCAAAATAAATTTTGCAAGAATGTATTTTTAATCTGTATATAGATTACTATAGGTCTTTAATTAATTTCTAACTGATTATTTTTAATTTGAGCTACGTCTTTCTTTCTTACAGAGACTAATATTCACCTCTCAGAGCTCAGCGCTCGGAGAAAGTTGGTACGCATCTGAAAATGTTTGGTAATTCTTGGAATGCCAAAACTGCAGAAAATTCGAGCGGTATCGAATAATGAAGATGTTTCAGGTTTTTGCCAGAGAATTTCAAAATATCTATCATTTTCTATAACAAGTGAAAAGACGAATGGTCAGAAAATATTTTCTTTTTATATGGAGTAAAAATCCAAACGTTGTGAGTAAAGTTTATTTTGAACTGCTCTGTATTTGTGATTTTTTCTATCTATTTGCTTACTGGATTTTCTTTTTAGTGAAGAACTTCCAGAAATTGATGTTTTCTGTTGGGTATTCTGTCATTATTTTGTAACGAATCAATAGCCTTCGCTTCTCAAATTAGAGAAATACAACTTTCATGTCAATAAAAGTAACTAAAAACAATACAAGTAGATGTGTAGGACCGCGGCGAAATTTCGTTGGTTTCCCAGCAGTCGCACGTATGTAGAAGATACTCATGTTGTGCATCGTGTTGCATACTTATATTGTTCTTTTATATATTTAAAAGCAATTTTTATTTATACAATCTTTGTTTAGTATGGATCTAATAAATACAGATTATGAAAATAAAGGTTGTATTTATTTTTGTAAAACATCATGATATAAATATGTTAGTACGATGTACGAATAAGTACCTCGAACAAACGCGCGACTGCTGAAAGTTTAGTACACTTCTATCGACAACCGACAAATATAGAAAATTTTAAGTTTGCATATTAGGAAGTAAGTGCAAAATCCATTAAAATGTCTCACTTTACCTAACGAAAATGAGAAATTAAAGTCTGTATAAATGAGATCTAGTTCACTTTTCGGAGCCCGAATTATTATAATATTCTGTCTCATTTACGAAGAAATACGATCTTTATCTCCGAATCGTTCGAGCTCCTCTAAATAAAAATATTGACTAATGACCCCTCAGTTTAGAAACAGAATGTTCTGTAAGGTCATTTTCCTTTTTTCCTCCTCCATTCGTAACGATCGTAATTACCAATACTTTTGGTATATTTTTGCAAGAAATGAGTGGAAATACTGGCTTCAGAGTGTTTTAAGTCAATAAAAGACACGCAGGAAGTTATGATAAATAACGTTTCCGTGACTTATTAAAAATAAATCCAGGGCATGGATAAAAAATGGGTCGAAAGAGTATGCAGATTTTTGCTTCTCTTGAGGATACATCAATGGTGGTGTAGTTATCCACATCTCCTATGACAGTAAAACCTCCTACAGGAGGGGTTGGTGTATGGCACTTCTATGCCCTTTTGTGACTGACCACAATGCCCATATGTGTACATACTGCTATTTGTCGTGTCATGACATTGTTTTTCTTATCTTCACGGCTATTAAAATTAAAATGATCCTGTTCAGAACAGCAAACCGAACACATCTTCCAACTGAAAATTATCGTGGGTTATCGAAAGAAAAAAAACATTTTAAAGGTTATTTAAATGATTTTTTTAAATTATTCAATCTGCATAAGAAATTAAGGATATTCGGAAAACAATGTTTTTCTGTTTACTCATTGGTTATTAACACTTTAGACCCGTGAAACGTAAAAATACGTTTTCCGCGAATTGCCCCAAATCAGTTTTCTAATTCAAGAATTTAACTTGCGTGCTAGTTAAGATAGTTTGGACATGTTAACACATGTCTGCAGAATACGCTCACTTTTTTCCTTTATGGTATATACATTGTATAGAGCAAGCATTGTCATGGTTGTCTTTTTAATTGATCTTGCATATAATTCGTATCCCGCACACAATGCATTAACTGTAAACTTAGAGATTTTGCGATAGTTTCTGATAGTAAAACACCATAATTTCAGAGATAAACCACGTTCACGTCACTGCATAGCTGGTTTAAATTCCAATTTGAAAGTACGCTTAACTGCGAAGGTTCTCGCTTTTTGAAACATTGATAAACGATAACGATTGAACGACTCTCGAGTTGGCATTCCAATCTCCGAATTTCCGCACCGCGTTCAAGTGAGAGACTTTGATTCAGAATTTTTGATTCAAAGTGTTTCACCGTGGTAGTCACGGAAGATCTTCGATTTATCGGGTTTCCAACCCACGATCCTCCGATACCAATGCCGGTAATCTCTCAACATGCTACCGGGAATTTCTGTTCCATCGTGGAAACTTTAGTATCAGCATCATATCGTCGCTTAAAAAGCAACAGCTCTTATCTCATTTTTTTTGAAATTTCAAAAGATATCAAAATGCTTAGTTTTTCACAACCAAAAACGAATATTTCTGTTGGTTTTTATTACACATCTGGTTGAAGCATGTAGTCTCAGGTTTATGTCAGATCTTAAAAAATTTCAGAAATATTCCTTTACGCTTGCGAAAAATTGAGTATTTCCTTCCTCTTTGAAATTTCAAAAAAATGAGATAGGTGTTGTTGCTTGTTAAGCGACGATTTACTAAACCACTATAGCATGAATTGAACCATTATAGTAAGAAATAATCCTAATGAATTGTCAAGCGCCAGTTGTATAATTTGCTCTTTAAAAGACACAACCGACCCACTCAATGGGTTTTCCTTTTATTCAACGATAATGGAATTATTCAGTGTTGAGAAGAAACCGTTATAGACCATCAATTTATGAACTTAAGATTATTTGTATCATAAAGAAAGTATTTAAAACGATAAATGTATTTAATTATAAAAACCTTTCTTTATTTTAATTTTTATTGGAAAAAGCAAGTACAATGAAATTGAATTTAAAAAATGATTCAATAAGTAATAATTTAAGAACAATTTTGAAGTTATTGTTTTGAAACAAAAATATTCTTCTAATATTTAAAATTTTAAAAATTTTCTCACAATAGTTACTTAAATATATTTCAACGTAAAGAAGAGAAAAGACATTATCATAAAGCTGCGACAAACATCATAACGTAATTTTTGAATCGTGCCGTAATTTGCTCGAACATCCCAGAATAATTTTTTCCTCCCATAAAACATGAACCTAAGAAAACTAATAATATGTCTTCATGCTGTGCCTCCTCAAAATGTTGGCGGATACAATCTTTATGTTTGTAACAAAAAGAAAAAAAAATTATCAATATAATTTCTGGATTCTCTTCCCCTCCACAAATGAAGTGAAACATTTTGTTTAATGTACTGAAACTTCGAGGCAATCAGGAAGTAGTTTAACAAGTTACACCCAAGCACATAAAATTCCTCATCTTATTAAAAACACGTGAGGAATTTCCATAACCTCTCCCTGCCAAAGCGTTTATTTTATAAGAGTCAATAGGTGCAAAAGTTTTTTTTTCATGCTTCATTTTTTCCCCTCAAAGTTAATACTGTTTTTAAGCTATCCTCCAATTTGTTAGGCTTTACTTTCAAAATGAGTAATTTCTTTTTCTCCCTTGTATTCTATCTTTCCATTTTTTATTTCCTCTAAAGAATTTAAATTGTGTTAGAATTACACTGGTTTCTCAATTTCATGACACTGGAGAAAAAATATTATTTAATTAAATTTATATTCTTGCAGCGTTTTTGTAGCTACTGAACATCCTAATTTTGTTAATGTTATATTAAATGAGTCATATAAAGTGTTGGAAAATGTAAGTTAAAGTTGTTCTCCGAGCTACTAATAAGTAAAGGGAGATCTTTGTACTTTTTTATTCTTATTTATTTATTAATTAATTTGAGACAAAAAGTCCTTAATTATCCATAAAAAATTCGATCACCAGATTTATTTAATACTGCATTTTACTCATTCTAATCTTAGCTTATTGTAAAAATCATATTTAAAACCTGTGGCACAGGAATAAATACAGGAGTCTAATTTTGGGATGAATCTTGTAATTTTAAGGCATGGTCATCCGAGTCGTTAATTTCAATAACTTTCGAAATTCTTCAATAATTCTTTAGGACGACTTTACTGTGTTTTTATTACTAAAATTTCCTTAAATAATTTTCATGTATATTATGCTTTCTACTCAATATTCTGTAATGCTATATTGTTTTAATAATAATCATCGCACTGCAGCAAATATCTAGAAAGGATTAATATCTAAATAAATACACCATCTTTTATATTAACTCTTTATGATTACACAATGCACAAATCACTGAATTCCTTCATTTTTCAAGTTTTGAGCATGCCGTAAACATCACTAAAAGCAACATCAAAATGGTTTTCACGTTTTGACGGTCAAGAAAGATTATAAAGTTGTTTTCTTGTTAAGGTTGTAAAACCATTTTAAAAAAGCATATTTAACGTATAATTAATAATTGTTTATGTGCAGATATTTATCTTAAATACCTCAAAGCAATACATTTAAAAAATATATTATCAGAGAGTATTTTGTTTTAATTTAAAACTTGAATGCATTGAAGGAAAAACTGGAGATTAGTGAACGGGATATCACATGTATGACCACCAGTAACTGAAGCAAAAACTGCTTACTGACAAAAATAGTTTGCATTTTCGAATTCAGGATAGAATATATGTTAATTTTCAGCAGTAAAAAAATGCTTATATTGGGTCTGAAATTCGAAAAAAGTGTCGACCATAAGGGGTTAAAAATTATAAGACCACTTTAACTTTTTAAAATTATGAAATAAATAATGTTTTTAATTAAAATGTAGACGCATGAAATATTATATAAGAAATTTAAATTAATTCTTAAAGTTAGTATTGGCACAGAGGGCGTTATATGATCAATTTCAAATAGCTACGCTAAAAATTTGCATTTTGTGTCTTCTTCTTCAGAAATGCACCAATTCGTTTGTGGACTTATATTTTCATAACGCTCTGTATATTAAGGCCCCTTTCTGAAGCAACACGTTTTTGAGCTCAAAATGGTAATGAAAACGAGAAAAAAGGCTTCAAATGTTTGAATTAGTAGTAGATAGCTTTGCTGGAAGTCAAATTGACAGCAAAAAGGAAATCTATTGTAGAAGAAATGTTTGAAAATTTCAATAAATTAGGATGCAAATTAGTTCCATTATATTTACGTCCAGTTTTACAGCAACATGAGGGCTATATTGGGACGAACCTCGAAATTATTTTAAGCCGTGGTCAAATGACGAGGGTGGCACCCGAACCTGCATCCCCCTCCAAGCATCCACATCTCTCCAGCGAGAAAACATTTAGCCCCGACAGATTTTGCGACCACCAAACCCGCTTACATGGCGGTTCTTTGATGGAATCGGTTATCGAGCTTGGAGTCCTCCGGCTCCGAGAACGAAACCACCAGGACACCGCGAACCCGATATTAAGGTGCAATATGAATTTAGAAGTTCATTTTCTCCATTCACATTTGGAATCTTTCCCTGGAAATTTAGATGCAGTCGTGGAGCAGCAAGGTGGAAGATTTTACAAAGTCACAAATGATATGGAAAAAATGTATAAAGGAAGAAGCAATTAAGGATAAGGATTTGAAACCTATTTTTAATTAAATTAGAATGTTCCAGTCTCTCTTGTTTTTAACTGTATATTTTCTGAATTTTAATTAACTTTTCAAATAACAGCTGAAAGGGAAAATCCAATTTGGTTATATGTTTTTCAGCGCAGCCCCAAAAACGTAAAAAAGAAAAACACATGTGATACAGGGGAAGGGGGCTGAATCATGAGAACCAAATGTACTTTTATTCGAAACCAATACATGCGAACTAGCAATTTCTAATTCCTCTAAGGGAATTCGACCGTTAGAGGAGTTTTGTTTCGAAACAAAACGAAACATCTTACTTAATTTCTCCAACTTTCTATTTATTTATCTAAAGAACTGTAAGAGAAGGACTATAATAAAGTCATATGTCATTATTTAAAACAAATAATATTTTTTATATTTTTAAAGTTATTGGAATTTGAGAAATTTAAAGACATTTCTACATTCGGCTACTTATGAAGTATTATTTCTTAGAATTTGGTCTCCTGCTGCCGTCTGGTAAAAAGAAAGGAAGGCACAGTTTAAAAGTCTGTTTAGTTAAGAAAAAATCATTGTGTAAATATGTTTAATGTGTTGAATCAGAGCGAAACCAATGAACTCTAAAAGATAAAAGTTTCAGTCCAAAACAGTTAATTGGGATATACCTTATTTACAAATAAATTTAAAACTACACATAAGCAGTAATAGACATACAAATTAATTTAATAAACGAAATTTCACTTATATTTTGAAATTCGAGAGCTTTCAGAGATCCCTGGCACTGAAATAATTGAAGAACTTCTAAACTAGTTACACAGATAAGGGAAGGGGGGGTAAGAGTACGCAGGGATTTTTTTTCCCTTTTGGCAACAGTGCAAGCAGAAGCGAGTGTGATGATATCAATACGTGTGTTTTCAGCTCTCACAAGAGACCGCGAGTATTATTTTCATCCTTGCTGTCTTTTATTTATCAGGTATGATATGATTTCGTTATGTTAGCATGTAATTCTTCTGTGAAGAAATCTTAATTTTTGTAAATAAAGGACTAATGCTTATTTTCTAAGTAAATATCATTATGAGGTTTGTTCAATTCTGAACAACGTGGCCACGTTATAATTTAACTTTAGTGAATGTTACGGCCATCTATGGACGGTTTAGATAAGCAATATATCGGCGGCTAAGCGTATGCACAGACCAGATATGCGAAAAGGAAAAGGTAGAATTAGAGGAAGCAAAGGCCAATCGATTTTTAATAAAAATAAAAATGGGGACAAAACTAAAAAAAAAAGAAAAGCCCTGAAAGCAAAGCAAAAACTTATTCTGAATTCTATCGAAAACCCAGTTCCTTCAACAAGTTCGGCAAATAATGAGGGAACAAATTGGCCGGGTTGCGAACACACATATGATGAAGATTGGATCCAGCGTGGATTGTAAGAAGGGGTGGCATGAGAAATGTTCCAGTTACGAAGGCATTTAAAGATAAAATTTTATTTTTTTGTATCCTTCTTTCTAAGTTAATAAACTGTGATTCAGTATATTTTCGAGGCTCTAACTTTTCAATTCTCATTTTTATAACGAAAAATCCACTAGGTGTGTACTCTTACCCTCCTTTCCCTTAAAATTGTTGATTTTAAGTAGACAGACATAATGTTTTAAAATAATATACTTTCGTGAACTGTTAATCATTGCAAATATGTTATATTAATAATAATTCCGTTTTCTAATTTCAATGATTATTAATAACATAGAAATGTATGGAGTGTTACGTTTGAATATTAAAGAAAGCTTTTATGCTGCTCAGTTCTGTAATCTTTTTAATTTTTTAAAGTTTCTATTAAAGTTTTTTTTCAAGCAAACTTTTAAAAGTGTTTTAACTTTTCTTTCATCATTTGCATAAAATATAATTAAAAAATAGACAATCAAATATTCTTCATAAAACCCAAAATATAGATCAGCATAGATTTGTTTATAATGTTTCTACCACTATTTAAAAGTACAAAATTTCTATATATATTTTTCTTCTTACAACTTTCCACGTCAGAATCTCCGCCTATGTTTTCTTTAATTTAAAGTTTGGATTCTTATATCCGAGCTGGTAAACGAAAATTAGAATTCCCGTTCTTACTGTTTGATCGGGATATTTAAAACGTGAAATGCATGCAACACGAAGCTAAAGTTTTAAGATTTGATTATCATGCTGTGTAACAAAGGAATTCTACTGAAGTGAAAAAATTCAATTCTGTATGAAATTAACCTATTGAACGCTAATCATCGCCATGAAATTAATTCATTCGCTCTTGTTTAAGAAGTGTAGAAGAGTGACATTATGGTTTTTTTTACTGACATAACAGTTATATTAAATAATTTTTTATGCTAGCTAATAATAATACTAAGATTGAAATAATAAATGGAAGTAAATTTGTACAGAAAGGAAATTAAATAAATTAACAGTAAATACATATGTATAAGTTGTTTAACATTTATTGGGAACTTACATTATTTCGAAAACCGATGTATTGCGTCATTGTATGAAAAGTCTGGAGTCTCGGAGACAGCCAGTGTAGTATACAGTTTGATGCAATTCTTTCATTCTTACAAGCTGTATTAAACTGATTTTGCAGCATAAGGGAATAAGCTAGCGGCCATTCCATTTACACATGCAATGCATCTCAAAAGACATAATCAATAAAGACCAGTTGTTGGATATGAATCATTAAAGCATATATTGTTGTCATATGCGTGTAATGTCTATGTTAATGCACCTTCAGAGGGGATATACCAAACTCTCCTGTTTCATTTTTATTGGGATAGTTGAGGTACATATTTCCACTAAATGGAGAGAAGCTGGCTCCTAGACTAATACCTTCGCGAATGAATATTGAGAACAAATCTCTTATAGAATGGCATAAAAACACAATACACCCTCTACATATAAAACATGCCTTGTTAAACTGTGCGTTAAAGTCATGGACGAAAGAAAACCAAATTCCAAGCACTTTCATAAAAAAAATTCCATCACTGAACGAATCAAAAATAAAAGAAGGAATTTTCTTGGAATCTCAAAAAGAACGGCTCATGCAGGATGCCAAATTTGAGGATATGTTTATGATGACTATGATAAAAAATAAGCTATCTATGCCTTTTACCACGTATCAAAAAATTTCGTTGAGAATTCATGTACTGCAGATTACAATGATCTCGTTAAAAACATACTGGGTCTGTATCAGAAATTTGGCTTAATGTACCGTAAAGAACCTCTTCCTGAATTCTCACTTAAATTTCTTCACCTAAAACTATGGTGAATTCTGCAATGAACATTGTAGACGTTTTTTTTCATTATGTGGCAGTAATGGAACAACGATATCGTAGGAAACAGACATTTTCCCTGTTTGCACCTACTGTTGTTTACTCTTAAGGAATACCACTCAAGTGAAATAAATGTAGAAGTAAATTATCACAATCTAGCAATCGGCAAACCAATTTTTAGCATGAAATTCCTTTTGTGAACTTGTTGTATGCTTCTTTTTCGTGAATTTGTTCATACGGCTTGGCCCTGAATTATTTTCTTTGCATGAAACACATATTTATATATTTTAAATTTAATAGAAATTTGACGGAGTATTACAATATTTAATTTTAATTGTCTCATGATTGCAGTTTTTTTTATAATTCCATTTACGTTTATTACTTCTGATTGTAATTATTTAACAAAGAAGTGTAATTCCAAAATATATTTCAATAAAAGTATGAAGGTCTACATATAGCTAATGTATTACAAAAAATACTAGTTTTATCCATAAAAGATTTTAACTTTTTCCTTAATTTGTTATTTTATAAATGTTTCTGAAATCATGCACAATTGTACTATGTCAAACAAGAACAAGAAGAAAACAGACACAGTTGCGCTTTGTTTACAGCTTAGATATTCTATATAAATAAACGTGACAGATCATATATAATGTGTATACTATAGAAAATTTAAACTACTGATTAGATATTTTTCTAATTTTATTCATAAATGCTGTGAAGCATTAAGGTGTTTTAGTGAAGATTTATTTATTGTTCATTAAATAAATAATTTTTATTGATGAAAACTATTTTTTCATGTATAGAAAATATTCTTTTTTTTGTACTTCTATTGAGTGAAAATATTATAGATATTTTAATCACTTTATTTATGTACCTACAAAGTTAAATTAAATTTTGTTACATTCTTGAAAAATAATTAATATCTTCAGTTAAAATTGTTTGCTACAGTCGGTAATTTTTCAAGAAGCTAAAAGATATAAAAAACGGTTGATGGAACTAATATTCTTATTTTAATTAAAAATAAAGTTTCAGAATAATAGAGGCTTTTGTGTATTTAAATGTTTTATGTAGTAAAATTGTTTACACGAAAATGTTATATGTATTTTCATTAAGTGCAATTATTAAATCTGGAGTTGGTTTGCCCTCCAGTTGTATTAACAAATATATTTTATTTTCGCGCATATGACAATTACACTACGTCTCAATATTTATACTCTCTTGATCATTTTCTTTACCTAACTGCAATGTTAATGTTTACCCTCATAAGAGAGTATAAAAAAATTTTCCCAGAATGTCAACGCAACTCTCATTTGTTAGAAAAACAATTATGTTGATTGTTGTTGTTTCTAGCGATAAAATGATATAAATAATACCATAAAAACATTTTTAAGAAAAAATGAGCCTCATTCGTATTATGCAAAAAAGCATAACCATGAAACTACCTCATTACACTCATGGATGGGAAGTGAGTTTATGGTCATAGTAACAATGACCTAGTTAGGGAATATTTTCGATCTTAGTCGTACTACTCAGTGAATTATAAGAGCGTTATATGCAATTTTAGGAATGGAGTTGGCCGAATTCGTAATTCGTGATATTCTGTCTTCATTCTGTATTCCGTACCAGCGATTTGCTACCCTACTTTACCACAAAAACTGATAAAAATAAATCTCATTTAAAGAATGTCTTATTTATTGTCAACATTCATTCCGAGTTATGTTTCAATATGTTTTAACTATTTTCTTTTTATATTGAAACAGGTTTCCGATAAGAAAAATTAAACAATCTTTTCTTCACAAAATACTGCAGCAATTAAAAAAATATTCATCATATTTTAAACCAGACTGTTCTTCATTTTAATAGATCGAAGAAATTATGATGAAGTTTTCAATTGAAATTTGGTAAATGTGAATCTTGTTCAAGAAGGTTATGGGTAGAATAAAATATATTGGGACGAGTTAGCGTTCTCGGTCAGATTAAAACTGTTTTTTCGACTGCAGCTGAAGCTGATAGCTCAATTAAGTGGAGGAAGAAAGAATGCTTTCCATTCATTAAACATAATTGTCCAAGTTATCCCCTCCCCAAACAGAAATTATGATGATTGAACAGTTTAGACAGGGACGTTATTTTCGTGATGGGCCTTCCCTGGAATATCTCGCAAAGACTCAAAATTGCATGCAGATCATGGCATCATTCAGAAAATTTGGTCTGCCAGAAACATTTTTTCTGCTAAGAGTACTTATAAATTAAATAAATTTAATTTAAAAAAATATTTAAATCTGAATATCCGCATTATCAGTGCAAAATAATGTCAAATTGCTTTCGAATTAAAGTTTATTTTCTAATGTTCCTTTGAATTCGCAGTGACTGTTTAAAAATTGAAGATTCTTATCTAATATTCATTCGGTTTAGCAGTGATTGTTTAAAAATTACAAATTCATATCAAATATATCTTTGAAAGCACCGAAGTTTCCAGAAAATATGACTTTCAACCATACCCTAGAGGTGGTTTGTGAGCTTCGGACACGGCGGATCACAAATTCGGCATATAGTGCCGCCTAAGAATCTTTGCACATGTTGAGTTAGGATGCGTTTCATTTACCATTATGGGATAAATGCACTAGCATTGGAGTGGTGTGAAGGTTTCGAAAGTGCGATGTCGGCTCAGCTGTCATCTTTATCACCTGCTTATGATTAAACTTTACGTGGTGACTAATAAAAGTATTTCACACTGCGTCGAAACGGGACTTAATTTGCTCCACGAAAATAAGAAATAAAGAAAATGAAGTAGTTTCATTATCAAAAATGAGGCCTCTACAGGAAGCATTCTTCGACGGAATTTTTCGGATTTTTATTATTTGTTACTTATTTTTCTATATCAGGTTTTTTATTTCTAGAAATTACTTATTTTTATGGGTGACACCTTATTTCTCAATTAACATCTTTATCTTTTTATTCTCATTTTAATAATTATTTTATTTTTATGAACTTTATTTTATTGAAATTGATTCATTATTGTAATGAGTGAATTTTTAATTGATTTTTCGCACTTTTCCCGATGGGCTTAAGATATGGAAAGTTTGTACATTTGTGCTTTCCCGAAAGCAATACACTACTTTAATATTTTCTGAGATTAAATATTATTTAATCGATTAATTTGATCCTTTCCAGCTAAAACAATAATTTATTAATAAAGAAAAGTTCGTAAAACTCACATTAGAAAATTCATAATTAAAATTATTTTGTATACCTGCTTAATTATTTTAGTTAATTAAAATTATTCATTCATTATGCATTTGTATCCAGATCCATTAAACACATTCCAACCCATATAAAAATTAGAGAATCATAGAAAAGCAAGGTATTCATATTTAATGGCCAAATGACTCACACGCCTTGAAAGCGTTAGTAAATTTTTGATTCCAAAATTCTGAAATATTTAAACAAAAGAATGAAGTTTTTATAGCACCCAATAGGTCTTGAAATGTCGTGTTAAGATGGGAGACAAACAGACATATTTAATGAGCCCATTTCGACTTGTGAATCACCTATTCCATTTAAAGTACTTTAATTCACGAAGAAATAATTTATTTTAGAAATAGTAAGCGTTTCCTTGTAATCGCCTTTTTATAACGGTTTTAACTAAGAAGAAATGCTATGATAAATTGTAAATTTAAAATACGATTCAATAAGTAAAAAAGGAAAGTATTTTTTAAGAATAACACCATATCCTTAATTTAAAAGAAAAAATCCAATTCCAAATATCAAAAATATATTGCATCCTCTTAAAGAATATTCATTTAAGTATTTTTAGGATATACAAGAAGAAAGGATATTAGAGTCAAATATAATCTGCAGAGCAATGTCCTAAATTAGCAGATACTTATTAAAAAAACCAAAAAATATATCTTTCTTATAGAAAGTGAACTCAAGAAAACTAATAATGCTCTTTTGCATGTATTTCCACTTCAAAATGTTTGCGGTATAGCCTTTATGACAGTGAAAAAATGTTAGCATAAAATTTAAGTATTTCCTGCTTTAAATGAAGCGAAGCATCTTGTTAAACGTTCCGATGAAGCTCCGATGCAATTAGGGAGTAGTGTAACAAGCTACCACCGCGGTACATCAAATTCCCCACCGTATTGAGCCTCCTTGAGTAATTTCCAATCCACCCCACGCCTCACACAACTCCCTCCCGAAGCGTTTATTTTACAAGAGTCAATATGTGTAAGAACTTTTTTTCACACATCCATTTCTCCCCCCTTGCATTTAATGATGCTTTTAAACTGCGTTTCAGTTTGGTTTTACTTTCAAGAAATTTTTTGTAGCTCATTTTATTTCATTTTTTTAACTCGCGGAAAGAATTTAAAATCTTTTTCAATTACTTGAGTTTTCTTTTTTACGAACCTTGTGATCAAGAATTTTCTTAATTGAATTCATTTTCTAGTTGATTTTCTGTATCTGCTGAAGATCGCAATTTTGTGAATTTTTTATTACATAAACCATTTACGCTAACATTTGCAAAATGATGTTGTTTTCCTAGCTAATAAAGAGTAAAAAAAGGTGTTGTTGTTGCTCGTAAGTTGTTCCCCCACTAAGGGTCTAATAGTTTTGATCTAATATCTTTAAAGTCTGAAAAAAAAGCTTTTCAAATGAATAAACCAAACTTTTTGGTTTTCAGAAAAATCTCTGAAATCATAAGAATATTCTATATCTGAGATTTCAATAGAATATACATATAAACATGAAATACGAAAAATCTAACTTACTGAATATAAAATGAAATATCTTTAATTATATTTTGGTTATTTTAAACGTGAATGTGATATTAACCCTGAGGAGGAGAAATTTATTCATTTAGATTAAATTATGTCATATGCAACAGTCATGGGTTCAGATTTGGTTATATCATTGAATTCTTGGTGTGCATCTTTAAATATAATATATTTTACCATTTCAATGCTTTAGTTTGAACTCATTTAATTCTGATATTTAGAGCGAGTTATTAACATTTTAATTTGGGGTAGGGTGGACTTTAAAGAAAGGAGTCAAAATAAAAATCGTAACTGGGAATTTGTTTTGAGTAGTAAACATTAAATTTTAATGATTAAAAAGTACTGAAATGAAATAAAATTTGCAGAATGCAGACTTGAAAAATAAAATTTCCGAATTCCAAGTCTTGTCAGTCTCACCTTAGTCAAAATACATTCTCGAAAGCTAAGCGATTGCATGTCATTTTGTTAAGATCGCCACCGAATGTAATCAAATATTAGAAATTCCCATCTGTTATTTTTTATCAAAGGGATTTGTAAACAACGTATTTGTCTAAATTTTAGTGAATTTTGGAAATATTCTTCACTCGCCAAACACGTGAGGGATTATATGCTCAATGGTAATAATAACCGGTTAATTACTAAGAAATATTTAATTATTCATGATCCTTTCTCTGCATATTTATTTATAGTTAATTTAGATAACAGTTCTTATTATATTTGAGGTGGTTTCTATGTAATGCCGACCATAA